>JARYHS010009186.1:125904567-126070616 GCA_031002005.1 Vandiemenella viatica
GAGAAAACTCGACAGTATCCGGTTCACATTTCATTATAAAATCGTGCAGATCAACCTCTTTGAAACGTCTGAGTAGGCTCCAGATGAACTTTTGTAAGTGCTCGACAAGTAGAGACGGCAAAGCGTGGGTTGTTACCTACGCCAGAGATTATCTATTGGACGGTGCGAGGTCGTTACTATTCAGTATGCCATCAACCACAATGGGTAGCAAAATTTATCTCTGCACGCACGCGGTCGAAATTAATCCAACGAGTACACTGACAGAGATAGATCTGGCAAGAGTACTATGACCGCACACTGGAGCTCGACTAGCTAAAGAATAGCAACAATCAGTGGGTGTCGTCTAGCTAAATCCGCATAAAATACAATAGAAACAATTGACTGATATAATGCGCTTCCCGGCAGCAACAGAACAATGGCGGTGCTGACGGATATGGAAGTGGTTTCTTCGGAATCCTCGTCATCAATTGCCATATGTTTTCATCAGCTCCGTCGCCCCAGTACCTGAAAGAAACCCTATTCGATACCACTGTGCTATCGATTCAAGTACTCGTGCAGTTTACCAAAGAAGGGTAAAGGGGATGTAAATTAATTGTGAAAGATTTATTTTAGAGAAGATGACCAATGGTGTAATTATAGACCTCTCAGCGCCGAAGAACAGCCATTGCGATACCACTGACCTATTGATTCTTATATTAGCGTAGTACATTGAATCAGGGAACGCTGAATGGATATAAATGATGGAAAATTTGTGTTATCGATATTCGTATATTACACTGTACCGAGGCAGGATACAGGAAACATGACGTAATCTGGAACGATTCATCTATCGAAAGTAGGCGCATCATTCGAGTAGCGAGCGTCACAGTGCTTTTCTCTGTGGTCGATGATCTTACCTGTACCTGCCGGACGGCCTTGTCGATACTTCGCGCAGCGTACTAAGTTAGGAAGGCTTATCTTTCTAAAGGCCCGTTCCCACGATCCCTTGTAACGAAGGCGAGACGGGACGGGACGGGAAGAATACTTAACCACACACCATTGGAACAGGGCCGCCTCTGCTAGCGGAGACGAGACGCAGCTACCCACTCTGAGTCGGTAAACATCACAGGCGTGTGTAGCGGTGCATTGTGCCATCGGTTTGCAGCAGCGGTGCGCACCCCTTCTGTTGCTGTAAAGTACTCTGTGCCAAACGACACTAGGCAACGTGGTGCGGAGGTGGCGGCAAGGTAAGCTAGGACTAACCTGCGGCCCGCGCTCGTCCCTACGCTTCGGCTAATGAGGTCCCGTCTCATCTCGCTTTCGTTACAAGGGATCGTGGGAACGCGCCTTAAAGAAGAGCATGATTTCGAACGTCCATACGTAAAGTACATTTCGTCACATATGAAGTTTTTTACTTTTGTCTATTCGGCCAAATGCAAACTAGGAAACCGATATTCTAATATCGATGAGGATTTGTCTTCAATCCTGAACATCTGGAATGACTCGCCATGCATATTCCGTTGTAAAATCTCTACAGTCGGTGGATTATTTTGAGCTGACTGCTACAGCTACATTCTAGTGTCAAGGTCATGGTAGAAGCTCTACCTCTGATAATCCAGCTCTTTGGACAGATACAATTATTTTCTTTCCAGGTTTTTCACTTGAGGGACAACTGCACTTTTGATAACGCTACTTGTATTTGTCTTCGCCGCTTTGCCGGCTTTATGAGGTTGCTCTTCCACTTTATTATCACGCAGTCACCACTAGAGAACTTTTCACAATTGTCTCCCACCTAGTTTTTTCATAGCCTCCTACGAACGGATAAAAGAAAATGAAAAAATAAAAGAGCTATATGAATGATGATACTGCTTACCGCGGCAGCTGACAACATACCTCAATTTCTGATTCCTCTGCCATTTCTCTCAGTTTGATTATCATAAAATTTGTAGCGGTGCTTAGACCACAATCAGGAATTCCTGTCATTAATATCTGCACGAAGAGTTTGGAGAAAGTAATGATATAATACCAAATAAGATTAACAAAATTCCAAATATTACTGAAAACTTCTTTATTCTATGTAAATTGATATCGTAATGAAACATTAATTACCAAGTCTACGTGTTGTATAAGCGAGAGTCAGGACAGTGAACTAAACAATTTCAGGTATGTCATCGTCAAAGTTGCTTATTTACAGACATTGCAAAGTAGAACTCGTATACTGCAAAGGACTTATACCTTCCAACAAACATATTTAATTATTTATCAAAACCTGATTAGTGGCGCAAGAAATTCGAGCCCTCGGTAGTAAACCATATTGATTAAATAGTGCACTTGTGTTTTAGAGTGATTACATTAGTGATTTAATATCTGGTATTCACTTTTTGAACTACAACATAAATGTAAAATTTAATCCACATATGGAAATCAAAACGTAACATGTTGACCTTAACCATGGTATCTTAGCTTGCACATTAGTCTGAAATAATGGTAATAATTGACATACATCTTTTCTCGTCAATTAAGTCTACAAATACGTTCTCAAAAATGTAGTATTAGTGACAGATTTAGCAACTAAACTTTTAGGTTCTACTTTTTTGTTTATGTTTAATTTTCAGGTGAAGGTGAAAAGAAATTTTACTATTTAAATTATCTGTGTAAGACTTATGAGTAACACCCTTGTACAGTGTAAAAACAGGAGCTACAACAGTTGTATTGGTACAGTCGCTAAATTTTTGTTTTCACCCTTTACCATCATGAAGTCGTTAGAGTTGGGAGAAGCTTGAGGACAATGAACAGGAAGGAATTCGGGTATGGCCATTTGAAGGACCCATCCTGTCAGTCATCTGGAGTAATTACAAGAAACCAATGAAAATCGATATCTGGATGGTTGCACTGGGATTTGATACCGCATCCTCCTGTGTGCCTGGCCCGAGTGTTACTACTCATCCAGTAGACTAGGCTACAGTTGTTGAAACCATAAAAGCAGCGTTTCAGCCTTGATGAGTTATGGTCAGGTAATCCCACTTACGAGCAGCTTCATAATGATTACTCCGCGTATGAGTTCCATGTCGTTTCTGACACATCGCACAGGCCAATTTCAGCACGGCTGTAATTTCCGGCTCAAATACGTAGTTACAGCAAGCACAAGGGCGCGATTCTGAGGATGGAGGATAAAGGCTGATGGATTTTCCTCCCGAAGTTCTTATTACTTTGCAGTTAAGGCAGGACCTCGGTAACTAATGGAAACAATGTGCTTTAACCGAATAATATGAAGTTTTACACTATACCAGGGGCGAAAAAATATATGGAATAGATAGATAAATAGAAAATACATTATGTAGATCCAGATTTTGATGTTGTTGACATCCACATTTATTACAATGACAGCAGGAGAGACGTACTTGCTTGTCGGATAAGAACGGTGATGCCAAGGTAAATATTCATCTTATTTTAATTAGAGTAAGCAATGGACAAATAGCATTTGTACAACGCGAATACTGAGTTCTGTGCTACCATCTATAGAAGGAATCGACGGGCAACACACTAACCCTTGCCACGAGAGTTGATAGCAACTTCCCGGTGTATGTCACCAGAGACGATGCCAACCACTATCTCGACCTTTACCACAGGCGACTGCCTGAGGCATCCTGCGATATGTTCTGTGAAGCGCAATATCCACCGTCTTAGCATGATTTTTTCCACACAGTACAGGCGTACTCTGCTGCGGAGCAACATAATGCTAAAGCACAGTGATGACAAGATTGATTCATACCATGCAATACAAATTTTCGTTTGTCCAAAATTTGGTTTTGATTAATATTTTGGGTGTAACAACAGAGCCATAAAACTTTTTTCAAAAAGGAATAGTCAAAGTTGTTATAAAAAAGTAACAACCTAATACAGACAGTTTATCGATTTCTCCCACAGTTGTTTGCAATCAGAAAACGCTGCTATATCCTTAAGTCACAACGAATAATGAATGACCTCACAAGCAACTTCGGGAGATATTTCCAATACGCTGTTATCGAAGAAACTTCAATTTTCAGCCACTGGTGAAATTCCTTTTTTACTAGAATCAAGCAGCTATTTTCAGTACTAGTAGAATTCTTAAATAAAATACTGGAAATGGTACTCGGTAACAAAAACTACCATCTGAGCAAGTCTGAAATACATGTAAAATCCAATAAATTTTACCTCTAGCAGCATCAAGTATGTTAGGAGGCAATATTTTCTGTTTTTCTAATTGTTTTCAAACTAACATAAATTAAAATAACTGATGTTGAAGAGCCTGTTTCAATTTTTAAGCAAAGTTTTTAGTATTTTTTTTTAATCATTTAACGTATTGATAAAATAACTTACACCATAATTTACAGCTGGGACGAGAATTTTAGAATTATCTTCATATTAATAGCTTTTTCTTGAAAAGATTTCCACAGACATGCAATGAGACGTATACGGGTCTGACATTCCGGCCATCCAAATTTCGGTTTTCCATGGTTTTTCGAAATCATTGCATGTGAATTCAGGGATGATTTCTTCAAAGTTCCATAAACGAAATCTTTATGGAAAAATCTTCTCCTGCTCTAATGATCTCGACGTTGACGGCCAGAAAAGCCCCAAATAAAAAAACGTTTTATTTCAATCTATATTATAAAAAAATTATGGCTCTGAGTTTAGTGTCCTAAGTACAGAAAGGGAAAGTTAAAATGTAGCTGCTATCCTTGGTTTTGGAAACGGGAGAAACTTAATGATTCTGTTTATTTTATAGAAACGGAACACTCGTATCCTTAATAGACCGAGAAATCGTGTTAACAACTGTGTTTTCATTTCCCTTAATGAGCGTATCTAATTTTCAATTAATATTTACGTCAACACATTCAATAATTACCATCCCTCGTGCTTTATTCAATTTCCAGTGTGCTCAGAGGTCCAGGAACTGATGTTTTAAATGTTTCTCAGCACGCAAACCCTTTTTATAATTACAGTTCTTAACTTTTTTTAACAAAACTTGCGTAATTTACTTTTCGACGAAGGAAATACTAACGACTCCTCTCGGAATCTGATGAGTCTATACCACGTCCTTGACTGGAGTGATTCACTCTCTCAAACCTTTCACTCTTCTTATTGACCAACTTCTAAGCATGCTTTCAAGGAGTATATCAGTATAACGTACACAGTATGACACCGAACTTAAATTACTGAAAATATTTCGTTAAACTTTCATAATCTGTCTACCATACAAGCTTACGAATTGAATTCGCCTCCGCAATGTTAAAGCTACCCCAAAAAATGAGATATCTTCTATTGCTGCACTATTTGCAAATGTTATAAATATTTCGAACCTGAACGTAGTTTTAACTGATACGACATGTTAGTTGTTTCCATTAGGTCTATGATGTTGTTTGTTGATGCATCAAATATTGTACCTACTGTCTTTTGTCAGTGTAAGTAGTTTCATTTATTTCGCTGTTTGCATAGGCCATTACAACTGCTAATAATTTACTTATGAATCTTTACTCAAAATAAAGAGAGCCAGTTTTACATCAGTAAAATACACACGCAGAATTTAAGTTGCCAGTGTCGGCTGATAAAACAATTTAAACTACCGATCTGAATTTTTGCTTTATACAAAAATAATTCGTGATATTTGCAAATGATGTGGTTTCTAGCTACAACAATGAATTAATCATCTCCAGTTCATCAATAACTATTGTTAAGTTTTCGAAATAATAGTATTTTTTTAAGTATGATTTTTTCTGCTATGCTTGGATAAATAATAAAATCCAGCGTATAAAAAACAAAATAGTTTCGGAACTTTGCCAGAGTGGAATCTCGTAAATATCAGATAATAATTTATTATCTTTTTTTATACGCCCACAGCTTCACCATGAT
Organism: Vandiemenella viatica; assembly: GCA_031002005.1. NCBI lineage: Eukaryota > Metazoa > Arthropoda > Insecta > Orthoptera > Morabidae > Vandiemenella > Vandiemenella viatica. The sequence continues at coordinate 125,910,439 of JARYHS010009186.1, forward strand.
TTCTAAGTAAGGAACAATAGTTAACCCAACGTTTTCTTCTGCTGATTTTAATTATATCTGTCTAGCTAAATTTGGAAAATGTTAAACTAAATACTTAGATCAAAATCGAAATCCGTAAGACGTTACCGATTACGAAATGAGAAAAAAAGTCAGTACTACAATTCTCCTTAAAACATACTTTTGGTAAGTACACAAATATCATGCCAAAAATAAACTAATCACTTTCATCCCATAACACAAGAATTTGTCGAAATTGCTAATTTGAAATTTTGTGCTATTATAGAAGGAGTGACTGTAAAAATTAAAATGTAATCAACTGAAGTAAACTTAACTATCGTGCCATAAAGCATCATATTTCCCTTCGTCAGTATCGGCGGTAATGGTGCAGTATCGGTTCACCGCCGGTGGCAAATTGCAGGTCATGAAATCTATCTGCCGTATTCACCCAGCCAAACACGCCCGCCAAACCGTTCATTTTGCTGCGTTTAAGAAACATATAATTCGATTTTAAATTAGATTCCTAACTTAAGTTAATGTAGGCCACATCTTTTTATTTATGAGGGAACGTGATCAAAAACTGAACGAGCAATCAAGTGTAGGGAGCAGTGCCCTATATGGAAAATGCCGCTACCTGTAAGGAGTTACTGCCTAATTCGGCTTTCATGGCTATGAATACCATAAAACACGACTTCAAGGCCTTGTTATTCTGCGTGAAAACAAAGTCGGCGAGCAATGGTTATGAATTCTAAACAGCTGTTGTGATAGGCTAGAAAATACACTTTATCTGCAGAATAGGCAATTTATTTGCCCTTTTACAGTTACAAGCTAAAACATATATCGCCTCCACACATGTCTGAGTTTTTCGTTTAAACCAATTATATTTTTTTATCTTCTTTTATTTGTGACAATACTATACTAGTTTAAACAGAAGTCAAGTGTACTAGGAAGTAGGAATTTGTGCTGGAAAAGCTTCTAAGAAAAGACGAATAACGATTTTTTTCACTGATATTTTGCAAAATTTAGTTGTTTTTAATAACCACATTTGCTTTTAAATGATGGAAATGTTTATTGTTATCAAAAGTTTCTAAGTAAAGTCTAATTTCAAATACAAAAAACTATTATTTATTTCATTGATATATTTCGCGATCGCCTATGTTTCGTGCAAACGTTTTCTGTGTTTTTAATAAGCAACCCTCTTTTCTTATCATTTGCTAAAAAAAAATTTAGGTTATGTTGTGTCATGGTTCTGATGACTATGCAGAGAATACAGCGTAAATATTGAAATCTCTGCTCCTTACATGAATATGTGTATCTAGTAGTCGTAAGTAAACAAAAAGACAACTGTAAATTTAAAGGAACGATGCACTGTATTTTTTTTTTAATATCTGCCTCACATTATAATATTTTATCTCTGTCCATTGTATTTTTTGTGCAGTTGCTTCCACAACACATAGTTGCCTTCCTTTTAGCAACGTTAAGTGCAAACAAAGATCAAATTCAATTGTTTGTTTGAAATTTACACTTCCTCTAACAGTATAAGCGCAAATAAAATCAGTGCAGATATTCATTGGAAATTTCCTGGTTAGCTAAGCAGCCCTCTGTTATCGGTAAGTGCAACTAATTTCGAGTATCATCGGACTCGCCGAAAGTTTCCGAATTATCGAGGTCATTTCCAGCCTTCAGGTTTAACGCATTTTATAGAAGTGGATTTCTGATCGGTATTTGTAAACAGTGTATTGCGTATTAATGTATTTAACCACAGACAGCTGAGTATTGCAGTATTTGGAGTGTTATATATTAAGAATTTCTATGTTGGCGGTGCTGGAGGTGGCTAGTGCACATCCACTATCGCCGAGGCGCCTAGCAACTTGAAGTTTATCATGGGCCATGGCAGGAGAAAGACCGATTGTTAGAATGTTCAGTGCTTGTTTGATTTTGGAGCAATATTAGGAGCGGTGGAACCACAGCAGCTGTTTTATGTAATTTTAAATTCTGTGCTATGAGAATAAAAGTTTATTTTTCATTGCGTGCGCGATGTAGCAGTTGTTACCTGTATCTTTGCGCAGTGACTTACGCTTTTTCAGTAACATTGCGTGAGCCACGAACAACACCTGCAGCAGGAATACTGAATTTTTCTCTACTCTTGACGCTCTGAGTTACGTAAATTTGAGCGGCGTGTTTACTACTGTATTCCCAAGACAGGTGGTCAACTACTTGTTACAGCTCTCATTTGGCTATCGCAATTGGCTCACATTGACAGCATAATTCTAAATAAGTAAATAAAAGTGCGCAACTTATACTAAGGACTTGTTAAGTTTGGTATTGATATGCAGATGACCGACTATAACTACTTCGAAGTAGACAAGCAGTAAACCCACAAAATGAACATCATCTTAATGGGTTTAGTATGTCTTTTTTCTAGCTAACCTTAATAGCGCAATTCAGAAATTTAGCAGAAGTCGGTGATATATTTTTTATAGCACCAAAACGTTATAACATTGTTTCATGTTACATAATTTGGAATTAGAACTCAGTGAGCATACAGTAACTCATTGTGTTGATGGACCTAATATTTTTTTCATCACTTTCTCCTCTAATTGCAATGAATGTATCATAAATTTTCATTTTTATAATTGTTGTCGACTGCAAGAACGACATACCACATTAAACTCATTTCACTCCAGAATTAAGACTAACCTGCAGGCAATAATTATCAACCATAAATGCAGCTTCTGTTTCATTACTAAGCTGTAAAATAAAATAAATTATTAATCCTGCAATAAAGCTCTGAAGGCGAGTGTTAATATTCCTCACTGTATTCCTTTTGCCATTTACGCAAGGGAAGATTAGTAATTAAAACCATTACTGATACATCTTCCTTTTTAATGAGATTGTCAGCTGTCATTTAGAAGCTCCAAGTATATTAAGGATTAATGTGTGAAATGAATGTTGCCACACAAATGTGTCAAATATAAACACAACACCTTGATTAAAAACAACACTGTTCAGGAAAGTATTCGAACCGGCGATCCTCGTAATTTCACATACCATTAGTGACGTCAGCTAGAACAACGCTGTTGTCTGAAGTCCTTAATTCTGTACATTAGACTGTTCCATTGAAGCATTCGAAATGTGGTGCTACAGAAGAATGCTGAAAATTAAGTGGACAGACAAAGTAAGAAATGAACGGGTTTTGGAAATGATTGGTGAGAAAAGAAATTTGTGGAAGAAGCTTACGGAAAGAAGAAACAGGCTGGTAGGTCATATTTTGAGACATTCTGGATTGGTTAATTTGTTAGTGGAGAGAACAGTCGAATGTAAGAACTGTAGAGGAAGACAGAGATTAGAATATATGAAACAGATAATTGAGGATGTGGGCTGTAAGGGGTATGTAGAAATGAAGAGGTTAGCACAGGATAGGAAAGAATGGAGGATTGCATCAAACCAGTCGAAAGACTGACGACACCAAAAAAAAAGACTATTCCATGTGATTAGTCAAAAGTTATTATATACATAGTATCCAAAATCATGCATAAAAGATCTAGAAGTTGTTGTCCCTTACGTCTGCTTGTGTATTGTATGTGTCACACTGTATACAGTGACCAAATGTAACAATGCATTGAGGAAATAATAAAAAAAGTTGCGTAACATGAAGTATTTGAGCCACATCATACGTAGAACCAAATATAAACAATACCGGCTACCGCTGATCCTGTAGCAAAAAAATTCCATGAGCTGAGAGGAATTGGACGCACAACTATTCTGGTTAAATGATGTCAGGGTATGCACTGGGATCCGTAGTGCCCAACAGCTGTTTCGTCCGGCAAGAACTGCAGAGACCTCCAAGACAAGAAGAGGGATAAGGATGCCGGAAAGTGAAAATTTACTCTTCGAAATATACTGCTGTGACATAATCTACAAGAATGCCAGACGGATTGGGTGAATACCCAATATTTCAGCGATCTGTTGACTTGATCAGGTGTAACAAGCCAACATCACGGGACGTAAAAAAGTCGAATACATTTTTGCAGCGGACCTGTTATGGAACCAAGAGCAGCAGATATAAATTTGGAGTTCGCTTTCCGCTCTGACCACGAGGTTATTTCAAGATCAACTAATGAATATCGTACCACACATTAAGCCAGACTATCAGTAAAACAATGAGAACTCTCAGATCGACGGAGGATTATTTTTTGCTTTACGCCTCGTCGGCGTCGGGGTCATTAGAGGCCTAGCCTCACATTCGGGAGGACGCCGGTTCGAATACCCATCCAGGCATTCAGATTTGTTTTTTTTACATGGTTTCCCCAAATCAGTCCAGATGAATGCCGGAATGCTTCCTTATAAAGGCTATGACCGAATTCCTTCCCGTTCCTTGACTCCAGTCCCATCCCGCCTCTAATGACCTCGACGTCGACGAGGAGATATGCCATAAAAAATAGAGGGGGGAAAGGATGGAGGGGCAAGAAACTGGAAGGAATTCGGCTATGGCCTTTTGAAGGAAGCGTCCCGACGTGAATCTCAAAAAACAAAAATTGGAATATACCCAGCCCAAAAGAATGTGCTGTCAATCGCCATGGGTGCTGCAAGGTAGTTACAGTAGATGCCCTTAAACTGTCAAAGACTGAAGATTTTTGGAACCTGATCAAGACAACAGAGATATCTGTTCATAAGCTAAGGAAAGGGCAACTCAACGAAACACTGGTAGGGTACGCCGTCTTCAAGTTGCGCGGAAGACCTCCGGGCTCTACCGGGATCGAAGGCCCAATCAGCAGGGAGGGAATGCAGCGGACGTGGTCTGCGCGGCACTTTCTCCGCGACACCGGAGAGGGGTTGATAGCCGACCTGTGTGGTGTCGGATGACGGCCCGCCAGTATGGGTTCCCGCAGTCATGCGTGCCTTATTCCCGTGTTCCGGCCGCAGCCACGCGTTCCTACACTGTAGCCCGACACCGGACCTTCTCCTAGCTCCAAGAAAGACCTTCCCACTGCAAATATAAACCATTACTAGGTGGTCCAGGCGAAAATTTCCCGAATGGTATAAGATGAATAGCGAGTTTGGTAGTTTATAGTAAGATGAAAAAAAGAACCGGCTCATTTGTACGTAAATATACACTTGCAACATATTACGGAACTATTAGAAATGTTCCCCGAACAGAAAAAAAAATATGCGGAAAGTTCGTACACTAGAAAACACACACATTTTATTCATGTGTCTGTGGTACACACTTTGACAATAAATTTGGCTGCCGCTGAAAAATTCTATCACTCTTATTTTGTACAATGTGGCATCAATGTCATCCTAGCAAACTGTAACGCAATACTGGCTTGCCAGTATTGCATTACTGTTTCCTGGGATGACATTGATGTCAGATTGTGCAAAATATGAGCGATAAATTTATCAGCGGCGGCCAAATGTATTGTCAAAGTGTGTATATCGACCTGCTATCTACAGGTAATGCGATCACTCATTATTGACGCCAGAGAAGCCAAACAACTTGGATCTGAACTATCTCATTTTTTGGCAACAATTGTTTGTTTGTCAACTGAAATATCTAACGGTAACGCGATCGTGGTTCGTGCGAAAATTTCTATGTGTGGTGCTTCTATCCAGCGGTAACGTTATTACCCCTTACCGATCCCAGCGAAGCCTAGCAGCTTGACTCTGAACTTCTGCATACCAGTGACTTTGATTGTTCATAATTCTGTCACATACGGGTTGAATTTCGAAAAATTCCCTTCTTAATTAATGAATTTACAAAACTGGAGAACCTAATCTTTAAAATGATATCTCATTTATCGATTCTGGTTATGTATGAAGAATTAAAGATAGTATTAATCTCGTGATAGGCAATATTTCCGTAGTTGTTGAAAAATAATTTTATAAGTAATTCTGTCAAAAACAACTGTTTCGGTGAATTTTGTTTTTATTTGCAAACATGTGCAAGTCAACTGCAAATATTCACTACAACAACAAATGCAGCATAAAAACAACTATTGATATAATGCTCAAATGAAACTGCAAAGAATATTGAAGTGAAAGTGTGTGTAGTGCTGTTCCAGACCGGGATGTGAGGATTACGAATATAGCTCCACTGAAGATGGCCTACACCACAATGGTGAAATGCGTCTGGGAAATCAAATAAAAACAAAATTCACAAAAACAGTTGGTTTTAACAGAATTATTTATAAAATTAAAAAAAGATAGCCCGTAAAAAAAAAAAAAACAAGAAAAAAAACGCTTTTAGAAATAATGCATATAACTTTTTTTATGTTACTTATTCTTTCAGAAAGAAGTGCTGTTTGTACACATATTACTCAGTGCTACCAACTTCTCTTACTCTGAGCTAAATTCAAAATAAAGTTTAAATTTCGTCGAATTGAGTGTTAGCATGATGTATAAATTTGTAGTGTTTGCTTTAAGCATTACCCTGGAGATGGTACTTAATTTTTTGTCATTCTAAGTAAAAATGTGCTTATACGTACATACGTTTTACTTTTACAGATCTGAAAAATACAGTGTTTTTATGGGATACAGAAGAAAATTTATAAAGTAGATGAAAAATAAAACTGTACATATTCCTCTTTTTCGATTTAACACAAAAAACAAAAGATGTTAGAGGTGCTCGAAACGTTAGTGTTGTGTAATGTGATAATGTCATAAGTGAAAACATGTCAAGAATTTCTTCGTATTTTCAAAGGACACTTTGAAAGTTAAGTAATTGCCATGATCGGGTACAAAATCTGACACAAATTAATCCATGATGATTTATGTCAATCAATGGCGATATTTCAGAAACTGTGGTTAGTCAGCCGTTGAATGACATTTGCTTTTCATTGGGCATATCCGGTCTTGTTAACCACTATTTCCTGATTCGGTCTTGTTAACCACTATTTCCTTAGCGCAACTTACTTCCTCTTCATTTTGACCCTCAAGTTTTAACGTTCGTGTATGTGGAGTGTATGACAGTTTGTTGCCATGGAATATGGAACAAATCACTGAAGCCTTGTAATAAGAAATTATCAAGTAGTTCGTGATGAGTGAAAGTGAGTTCGAGGATCCGTCTTTCCGCTTTGACACTGTGTTTCCCACCATTCTGTCTCTACTCAAAGATGAAACAGGTTACGCAGAGGAATCCATGATTCAAGTGTATTCTCTACATATAGAGTGGTTACCAAATTTTAATAAATCCACATATTTTGATAACATTAGCTTATACGAAGCATATATTTTTATTATTTTTTTTTGAAAAAGGATAGATATTTCCGCTGTATCGCGGTTTTTCCTCTTCAAGGCTCTGCAAAGTACTGTTTATTCACAAATTTTATTTTATAACTTTATATTTTATTCTTCTTTTTGTTTTCTTACCAATTCGTTCCTTTATTAATTACAGATTTTATATGACTTGTGATATTCAACTTCATTGTAGTTGAGAGTAAATAACTGGAAGAAAATCCTTCACGATTCTACTGAGGAGGTACTTGAGCATAATCCTGGAATAATTCAAAAATTTCTACAAGCTAATTTGTAGACTGAAGGGTACGATTTTTAGACAGCGAAATCACACGGGTTGTGTCCTCTGGTTCGATGCTATTCAGTATTTACCCAACAAATATTGTCAACATGTAACAAATTACATCCGTCTTTTCACAGAAACTTATTTGAATATAAATTTGACATCTTTGGTACAAATGTCCAATATTCTATGGCGTTATTTCTTCTTGATGCCATCGAGCAATACAACGAACTCATTGCTGACGTTCTCTCTCGAATCTTATGATGTTATTATGGCTCAACGACCTTTGCATTAAGACTCCATTCGAATTGCCACTTTGTATAAACCGAGTGGTTCGCCCATTGAGCACGATCCTATCATCTACCGCAACGTGTAACCAATCCCCTTCGCTCCACGAAGTCTTCTGCCTGAATGCATTAATAAGTTCCGAGCGATTCCCAAACTTTTTTACGTTATAAATATTCGTGTGATTTTAAAATTCCTACCACACTTCAAAAATCGCCTTCTCATTCAGTCATCACTTGACGGATTAAAATTTCAATTGACACACATTGAACATATTATCCATGCTTTCAAACTTGCCAAGAACTAGAATTAACTAGCATAACTTGCAGAATCAGCTGTATATCTTCGCTACTAGATATCGATACGTACGCATTCAACCGTCATATGTTTTTAGTATTAATTAAAGGAAAACGCTGCCTGTTGCTATATCTTTTTATAATGTGTTGCTTTACCAATTTGCATCATCAAACTTCTTTACATTCGTAAAGGGCGAAGCGTAATACTGTTGTGAAATAGAGTCATTTATGGTAGTAAAATCTTAATATTTTCTCTATTTTTTCCTTCTTGACGTTAATACTTTCTTCCATTTCTTCAATTTACAAAGATAATACCTACATAGTTAATCTCTGTCGTCAGCCGGTAGTGTATGCGCCTCTGATGGCATACCAGAGATTCTGTGAAGTAGGTCGGTCTAATTGGGTCTCTATTTACCGCCGGGAACGTGGCGTATGTAACCACCACGGAACGTAATGAGCAGCTCATATCCCACAGGAGGCGAAGGAGTGTTCAGTAAAGTAGGTTGTGTAGAGGTAAATGTATGTACACCTGTAATGCTCTTTATAGAAAATAATAACCTCGATTCAGTAACGGAACGGCTTTCCTTATACAGCACGAGTATCGATATTACCGTTAGCTTAATTAAAGAAGGTTCTACTGAATTAAATTAAATCAGACAGTACCCATCCCGGTTCGAAGTACCTGAGGATTTGATAACTGTCACGTAGTGAACTCTGTCCGTATGATACTACTATGTTTAAATGGAATGGGCTGGGGCCTCGAAAGGATTTGAGAAGTCAGTCCTTCTGCAAACTTTAAATTCAGTGTTTTGGTAAACTATTCATCTTTCTCTTGGTAATTAATGCCAATCTCTAACGTCCCTTACCTTCGAAATAAAATCTTCCCACACCCTTATGCCTGAAATTGAAGTCCAGTTTTTCGTCATGGTCATCTTTTTCCATCCATGCATCTCTCTTAATTTTTCCACCAATGCCTTTCCACTCCTCATCACCAAATATACTCCTTGTACATTCCAATTACTCTTTTCACCTAACCTTAGAAATCGCATCCCTAGAAGTCTGGCTGTTCCCCTATGTACAACCTGTGCGAGGTCTCCTTTCAAGCTGTTGCAAAAATGTAATCTACAACTCCAGTAATAATCCTAAAAACTGTGTGTCCTTACGTATGTCATATTTTGTTCTTCTTCTGGTCTCTATCCGTTCTTGATGTCGGCAACCATCTCGGCTGTCTTGTCTCTACTAGTTGTGGGTGAACGGTTAACGTTTATGGCCTCGCATTCGGGAGGACGCGGTTTCGAATCTCCGGCCAAGCATCCAGATTTGGATTTTCAATGGTTTCCCCAAATCACTCCAGGCGAATGACGGGATGCTTCCTCCAAAAAGGCCATGGCCGAATTCCTTCCCGTTCCTTGTCGACAGTGCCAGCCCGTCTCTAATGATCTTAGCCGTCGATGAGGCGCATATCAAGAAATAAAAAAAAAGTAATTAAAGTCTACTAGTTGACTGTCGGATTAGATCAGTAGTTGTCTGGTTATCAAATTCTTTAGCCAGGAAGATCTTCTCTACCAGCACTTTTACCCTGGAGAAAAGACTGCAGGAGATAGCAACAGCTATTTTTCCTCGTGATGTGGCCAAGATTTTACAGCTTCCGTGTTTTTATGGTGGTCAATGTTTCCATTTTGCGGAGCACTTCAGCATATGTGGTGTGGTCTTTCTATGGTAGGTCTATCCTCAACATTCCTCGATACAGCCACATTTCAATAGCTTCTAATCTTTAACTGATTGTTTTCGTTAATGAACACAGTACCAAATAGGAAAATTATGCTAACGAAAATTACGTCAATGCTAGGGCGTTTTCAACCCCCAATCAGACACATTACCAGTGGGCCACAATATCACTTTAAAATTTTAAACTGTTCTTGTCAATTCTATTGATTTAATATCCTGAGAATGTCCGATCATCTTGGGACAATCTGTGGAAGGTGTACGAGGACTGTGGAGGTAGAATGTGGCGACTGCGTGGGCGGCGTAGGCGGTTGGGACGCCAATGGAGCGTGTGGGACCCGCCCTCGAGCAGCGTCGCTCCAATCGCCGCCAGCAGCCGTCGCAGTGCCGACAAGAATCAGTAATCAGTTGGTGTTGCGTGCCATTGTCTTAGGCGACGCTTGGCAACGCCGCGCGGCACTCGGCGCCGCTCCTCGCCGCGTCCTCAGCTCCTCTTCGTCCTTCTCGCCTCCTCTCCTCTTCATCGTCCTGCGTCAAAATGGCCGGCGGGTCCAGCCGGGCCGATTCTTTCGACAGGGAGGAAGGTCAATACCTTTTGGAAGGTGGAGGCAGCAGCACAAGAGAAGAAGCAAGAGGGGAGAACAGCTTTAGGGGATCGAGCCGGCGGCCGACTGGAGATAGTATCGTCAATTTATAGCGCCATCGCGGCCATCTGATTGCTTCTCTAAAAGGAGACCAACTAGAGCGGACAGAAGCCGGGCCCAAAGCTCGCTGTCTGTACGGCTCCAACATCCAAATATGTGGTCCCAACCAACAGTAAGAGCCAAAGATTCTCACTGAAACAGTAGTGGCGTAGAGGAACCTGGATAAGTCGAACTTCAAGGGAGGTGCGGAAAAATTCAAGTTATCGAATTTTCGATTTATCTATAAACTTTATAGAGAGGTTTTTATGGGTAAATTTTCGACTTGCAAAGGTTTAGATTCTATCCTACCTAATTTTGAGTTGAAGAGGTGAAATAAATAAAAATTCGTGTTAGAAAAGTAATGTTTATTTTCAACTTAAAGAATTTGTAGGTATATGTAAACACAAAAAAAAATCACATATAAGATAACAAGCCTTTTATTGTAATACTGGTCCAGTAGCACTTATATTTTGGTTTAAACTCTTCTTAAACCATTTATGTAAACATTCTTCCAAGTTGGGAAATTCTGTAATTCGTTGTCCTTTGCAGAACAAACTTTGACCGCTTTCAATTTTAACATAATTTCTGATTAATTTTTTATTATTGTTGACAGAGTACTCAACAGTAAGTCAAACTGATCTTTCTTCTTTATACAGAACTTTACATCTTCGACTTTTCAGAGAGACTCAAAGTTTTCAATTTACGTTTCATAGCACTCATTCTTCAGTGATAGTGTTTGTGTACTGTATCAAAAATTGACGTGTATGCCAGTAGAACCAAATTGATACTGTGTTATTTAAGACTTGGTTCGGTAGATCACAAACAAAATCCATAACAATAAACATCCAGAATAAAATAAAGGGACTCCTGGTAAATTCGTGTTGACGTTGGTTTTAACAATCTGTAATCATTTCTTCGAAAAAAGTTGCAAGAAACCATATTTATTGCACACTCCTAAAATTACTTCAAGAATATTGACGAAAATACTTTCCTAGAAATCGAAACATTACTTACTTTCTCTTCGAGCTATAGTGGTTTTTAATTTAAAATAATCGAGTTTTAGAGGTAGTAGAATCAAACATTGATATATTCGAGATACTGAGGTCAAATATATTATTTTCGTATTGAGTGGGAAAATATGCGCTGAAATACCATGTAGGGAAATACTGATTATTTCGACTTATCGAAGTCTCAGATTTCGAGTAATCGATTTCTTTCGAGTTGTAGAGGTTTTCGACTTATCGAGGTTCGAATTACCGAGGTTCTACTGTATGATGAATGGGCTGCAGGACAGAAAAAAGGCACAGTTGAATAGCAATGTTTTTCTTCAACGTTAAACAAAAATTTCGCAGCAGCTGTTATTCATAGATATAATACATACTATGTATAGAAAAATTATATAATACATACTACGTACAGAAATTTTTTTACCGAGCGTGGTGGGTGAACGGTTAACGTTCTGGCCTTGCATTCGGGAGGACGCGGGTTCGAGTCCCCGTCCGGGCATCCAGTTTTGGGTTTTCCACGGTTTCCCCAAATCACGCCAGGCGAATGTCGGGATGCTTCCTTCAAAAAGGCCATAGCATAATTCCTTCCCGTTCCTTGTCCCCAGTCCCATCCCGCCTCTAATGACTTTAGCCGTCGACGAGGCGGAAAGCAATAAGTAAAAAAAAAAAAAAAAAAAAAAAAAAAAAAAAAAAAAAATAAATAATAAAAAAAATAATAAAAGTTTTTTATGGTTGTTAGGAGCAGTCTGGTAGCTCAGTGTTTAAGGCGCTAGCTTTCAAAAGTTAGGGGTCTGTTCCCGGGTTAAAATCCGGATGGAGCCAGGATTTTCTAAGAGTTGTGTTTGATCTTATGAGGACGTTCTGTGGTTCTGATTCAACGTTAAACAGATAAAAGGAAGTGGCCGTCCGACATAATGGCTCATTCCTACGGGAGGATCCAACAAACCTTCTGTTGGTGGCCTAAGTTAGTTTTGAGTTTATAAGATGGAGAAGGAATCTTGGCATAACATTTGGCAATAAACTCAACTGGGCGGGACACTTTGTGCAACTTGTAGTGACGGGGTTTCAAGTTCCTGCATTTACAAGAGAGAGAAAGGAAGAGATATACTAGGGACACTGGATTACAAAACCTCGGTCAGACCATTTCTTGAGTATAGTGAGTATTATGGGTAGCTACCGAATTAATAGGTATGGAGGTGGTGGAAAAGAATGCAGTTAGATTGTTTTGTTTGTTTGTGGAAGTTACCGCACAACAAAATCAGTAACCTATAAAGGAAGTTGACAGGGAGGAGGTGTATAATGCATATATTAACAATGAAGACTGAATATTGGTAGAATAACTGGTAGATATTTGGAAGGAAAGAGATAACAACAATCGTAAGCTGGCCGTTGATGTTAGTCATAAGGGAATATGAAAATTTTCGTTTTTAGCTAAGGTACTAGAGGATTGGATCGAATTACCTGTAAACACAGAAATAACCTAAATAAAAATAATGGTTAAATCCAAAACTAGGTGTTCTGGAAATTGTCACGGTAGCATATACACCAACGTAATTAGGATATGCGATGTTTAGGGTCCATTATTATGTATATTAAAGTTAGTCTGTAGTCAGCAGATACTGCACGTAGCTTCATGTAGTGCGCAACTTGGTACGTAGAATGTCCTGAAGGGCACTCGAGAGAATTTGTTGAGTGGATTGTTTGGCTGTTCGACACTTGCAAGCGTATGAGTCAGAGCTTCCACATTTGCGCGTAATATATTCCCTGTGTGCTTCGAATTCAACTGAGAAACACCCACTCACAGCGTCTTAAACTGAGTTCAGATTACTGGGTGGCTGGGTTAGGGTTCAGGTGTTCAAGCACAGTTGGAGAATCCTTCCATATTTTCGTTAATTTAAATTAAACTTCAGTCAGAGCTGATGCTAATTTTACGAGAAGCAAGAATCGAATAGTATAGTGCTAAAATCTGTAGTGTGAGTCACTGGTTTCACAATCCTTATATAATATGACGTTTTAACTAAATGTTACTCTTATGATGTTTCAATTGTGTTAACCAACTGCTGGGAAAAATGTCTGCAAATCTGAAATTGATGTTGGCAAGTGCCCTTTAATTATTCCAGTCTTTTGAGACATTTAAATTTACACAGTATTGACTTCAATTAAAATTACCTCCTACATTTTTCACCCCTTTATCCAACCGGTGATATCAGTTTCCGACTTGTGTCAACAGACTGATAACACATCTTACGCTGCTATAGAATCTGGAAAATGAAAATTGTTTGTCGTATCAGTGACAAGAAATGTGATCCTAATAAATGTCATTAATCTTGTGAAAATAAGGATGGTGCATCAAAACGGCCATTCAACTTATTTTAAAATAAGCCGTCTGTAGTAACCAGGAATACTATTTATAAAACTGTCATTCATTAAAAGGAACATCAAAATTCACAGTTAAGCCACAAAAGTTACGGCAGAGAAGTGAAGGAAAAAACCAAAGTACGTGGATGTAAAAGATATAGCTATCCTTCAATTCATATTAAAGGTAACCGTGTTGATCAGTAAAAACCAATGAAAAAGTAACTCTGTATGTGTATTTTAAAATGGGATGTTCTCCACATGAAGAATGAACTGTGACGGGCTTAACGATCTGTTAAACCAAGAACCGTCTTTAGAAGCTGTCCGTAAAGTAATAGAAAAGCGTTACATTATTTATAATTAAAAAAAATAAATTAAGAAAGTGATGTACATGAGACAGCGGCCAAAAAATAACTGAGATGATTAATGACAAAAGTCAGGGACTACCGTTGCTTTCGAGGTTCAAGTTATGTACGAAGCATCCACTAAACTATGAAGACACGAAAATATCCAGTATTAGTGGGCATTTGTTTGGGGTTTTTACGTAATTTTGAAAACCGATAACGTTTGGCTACGATTCACTCATGTAAGAACATTAATGGAAAGCAGCTTATAATCATTAAACATAATAAATACATAGTCGGATCGCATGGAAAGTTATCAGTACTCTACTTGAAAAGCCATATTTACGCAGCTGCCGACTTGTCTTGTATACTGGTACAGACTACATGTGGCTAAAATACTGCTTCCCTATAGGTTTCAACTATTTTTAAACAACTACATGTGGTATCTGGATCATATATGTCTGCTTTATTTCCTAAGAGTACCGTTCACAACTGTTGGTACTTGCATCAGCTTAGTACTATTATGTTTAGATAGTAAATGCGGAGGTTATTTCGATGTATTAATGAATTCTTTCTATACTTTTTGAAACTAGCATGAATAAAATACTAGCAACATTTTGGACAAATGGCTGTAGCCGGAACATGCTTTGGGGATGTTTGGCTATGAATCTTACTAACACCAAAGTGAATAGTAAGTTGTAAAGAATCAGTACATGTTTCAATTTAGAATTACGTTAAACATTATGTAATAAGTTTGTAAACTAAATTTTAACTTCACCACAGATTCGTCACTGAAGCGCGTACGGCATTAACAACATAAAAACAGTTTTATTGCCGTTCTTCATTATTATTTGCGTTATTATTGAAAAGTGATTAAAGATACAGAATAAATTTTAATTCGCGTTATGTAGAGTGAGCTTATTTATTTCTAGCTGCTTCTACGCGAAGAGCAGTTTTGTTCTAAAATCAGTTACTCAGACGATCACTAACACAGTATCTTACGCGACTCGTTTTTAACGACCGGAAACGTTGGAGAATCTCATCACCCTGTGACCCAAATAACGACTCCGGTGACATAAACGAAATTTCGGCGGCTGCAGGGAAAGCGAAAACAAATAACTCTGGCGAAAGAAAGAATAACTGGAGTTAATTAAAGCGACGTGGCGGCCCGAGGAGGAATAATAAAACCGAAAGCAGAAGACAAGAGAGAATGCTGAGGAGCGAGGCACGGCGGCTATAATGCATGTGGGTGCCGTAATGGGGAGGGAAAAAAGGACAGCGAAGAGAGCTCTAGCTGATGGACCTTGGGGCCGGCGATAAACTCAGCGCTGGGTACAACGGCACCGGAAACAACGGAAAAGGTACAGCATTAATCGCAGTCCTCACCAGACAGAGAATAGTTCGCAGAGGGAGATCGAAAGAGGTGAATGAAGCTACCGTCGCTTATGCGTGGAAATCTTCAGCTAAAGAAGTTAAGTTGTCTACAGGTGGCATAATACTTATAAAAGGAAAATAAGAGTTAACAGGCTATTTAATTGGGAAAGTCAACAGGAAATGAAAATAAATTCCCAAAAAAGGCAATTTACTGGGTGCGCCAATTAAAAAAATTGAGGTTTCGTATGATTATATGGTGAAAGAGGAATTAACTGTAGAAATCATGAAGTGTAAATATATTGGCATGTTAAACTGGTTGAAGGTCATTTTTTCCGCATTTGCTGAGCTATAAGTTTTATAAATAAATTGTCGTCTATAAGCAACTGTTGTGGTGAATGTTTTTTATCCCCCCGACGGGTTTCATCATTATGGTGTGGAAAATCGCCAGTGGAGATATGGTGATAATCTTCGCTTGGTGGTCTGGAACAGCGGTTTTACAATGTGTTTTAATGTTGCAGTCGAACATACTCCGAAATGTTATTTACACGCCTTTGCTTGCTGCTATTTACAATGTAGCACTTTTACAGACCTGTGTTTTAATGTTGTAATTGAATATTCTGCCAATTGTTCATTTATAAGCCTTTACTTGTTGCTATTGTAATGTCACATTTCCTGTTAATTTCATTTATTATTCAAGGAACTGTGTGTTGAGACTTACTTTTCATTTTTGCTCGGCATAATGGCAAACATGCTTATTCCTTTTAAAATGGAAAGACCTTAAAACACATTGAAGAAAATCATTATTACTCTCAATTAAAATCATTTTAGAATCTTAATGAAACTGTACTATCGCATTTATTAAATAAACTGAATTGTGAATAGACGGCTGAAATTAATGTATGATAAATAATTAGGAATAGTCCTGAACTGCGATGGTATCAATGGAGCATGAGACGATTGATCTCTAGGGTCGTCACAGGGTGGGTGATGGAGATGTATTGTTCGCGGATAGCACTGCACTTTACCACACTGGTGTGGTAAGACTTCGCGAGATTTGGCTACGTTGAATTCTGTGGCGTGGGTTGGTCGTTCCGTTGACGGTATCCGGTCAGCGACCAGCGGGATGGACGTCCAACAATCTTCTGGCTGTAGCAGCGCGGTCACCAGATCAACCTGCTTGAACACTCAGGACTCCTATCCTTCCGTCCGCTCAGCTCGAAGTGTCCTCTAGACTCCAGGTCGCTTCCATGAAACCATTAGGTGGGTTGAATGGTGGAGAGGGCTGGGTAGCATTCCACGCTATACCCTTAAGGAATTCCACGAACACACTTCGATGCACTACAGCCTGCCTGACCATCCGTTCCATTTCACTATTTTCACATGTGAAAGCAAAAGTACTGTTCTGGGCCACCATGAGAAGATTATCAACACATTTCAACTGATGATGCCCCTTTCCTCTTTGTGAATATTTTTGTTTTTGGTATGGATGATGACAATCACTTACTTAACGTTTATTCTTGCTAGTGAAGCCAAAAGAATTGCAAGGTTTATGGCCCCTATGCGAAGGATGAATCAACATCAACGGTGTCATTTCATATATCCTCACTCGAAATAAAGTTTTTCATTTCAATTGGTACACTATCTTGTGATAAAGAATTGTTTAATTACAAGTAGCAGATAATCATCAGCGATTTCTGAGATTCTAAATTGTAAATCGAACGTCAGGTACTGCACCTTAGCAACATCTGTGACAAGATAACTTTTAAAGTATCACAATTCGTTATGTTGTTGTCGGCAACGTTTGCAATTTGCTAGACTTCCTCTCAGTTACCAGTTAAATTGAATATTACTTTTTGTCACTGTCAAACTGGCGTGGGAAAATGAGCTGTCTTCCTGTGTAACTGTACCTGTGAACGTCATCATGATGATGCATGGATAAATAGTCCTCTTTAGACATGAAGAGCCACACTTCCGCCCTGGAATTCCCCGATGTTGTGAGCATCGCCTTTCTTTCTGACGAAGCGCTGCTTGGTGATAGTGAGGTAGGCATGTAGTAGCGTTGGTTCAAATTGCATGTTTGGATCCGCGTACCCTGTGAGCGGCAGCATTACGAGATTAGATTAAGTCACGTTGTCGACTAATCGTCAGGTATTACCACGGGAAATATGCCTGCACAACCGTAGCTGCTTGTTTCAAATTATTACACCTGTCTTCCATACTGCATCTCCTGTAACTGACAGAGCCAACAGCATCACTCATCTATAACACAAGATTCGTAGCACTTTCATAACCTGATGTGTTTCCACGGAAGCATTTGGTGGTGCTATAAAACAGTTCAACGTAATATGAACCATTACTCTACATACACTCATTTTGTGCCGCTAACTTCTGATTGTAATAATATTAACTCGTGGTACGTCACACAGAAACAAAGCATTTCCTATAAGTGTACTAAAGTTGGGCGAATTACCAACTTTCCCCTAATCTTTCGACTATTTTTTTGTCTGTTAAACTTTACCTCAGGGTAATACACAACGGCTTTGATAAAAAAAAGCTAATTTCTGTAAACGATCTGACCTCAGATTATAATTGTCTACTATTGATTTCTAACCTACTCCGTAGTCACCAAACTGACTCCTCACCAGAAGAAGAAAATATGCTCAGTGTTCAGAACATTCCGAAGTACAGATTTGTGGACCCAAAGATAGGAACCTAGGCAAAGCACCAGTAAAACGTCTAAAGCACAATTCACAAAGCCCAATTTAACTGTGACAACAGAAAAATTACCTGAAATCTTTATTTTGTTGCATGATTCCTAGTTCAGTCGAACGCGTTAATACAGGACAAGAGACGATTATTATTCTGTTTACGGAAGTAGTCTATCGAAACAGAAATTGACGTTACCACACATGTGTGAGTGGAGACTTTCCCGGCGTACTGAGCCGATAAAATCCTCTCACATTATATACACTGATGAGCCAAAACGTTATGACTATAACGTGTTAGTCCATTTTTGGAACGCAATACAACAGCGGTTCTCCGTGGCATGGATTCAAGATGTTGTTGGTAGTTTTCCGGAGGTATCTGGGACCAGATTTCTATGCACAGGTAATGAAATTCCCTTAAAATACTGTCCGGTGGTTTGTGGACATTGAGCTTGCGCCCAATAGCGTCTCAGACGTGTTCTATCGAGTTGACATTAGGCGAATTTAGTGACCAAGACATCAACGTGAATTTACTATCATGTTCCTCAAACCACT
Organism: Vandiemenella viatica; assembly: GCA_031002005.1. Lineage (NCBI taxonomy): Eukaryota > Metazoa > Arthropoda > Insecta > Orthoptera > Morabidae > Vandiemenella > Vandiemenella viatica. The sequence goes on from JARYHS010009186.1 coordinate 125,929,284, forward strand.
ATAGGACAATTCTGTGCATGGATAGTTTCCCTGCTGGTAGATGCCATCGCTGTCGTGGAAGACACGAATCATTATGGGACGCAGGAGCTCAGCAATAATTTTCACTTAGTCAACAGCTGTCATCGTGCTTTCGATCACTACCATACATTCTGCGGAAGCCTAACTGAATGATCCGCACAGCATAATACTGCCTTAACGGCATGCGTCCGTGGAATGGTACCTGTTTTGAGCAGCCATTCTCGTCGAAGACATATCCAGACACGACATCGGCCTGGCGTATAAAGAAACGTAATTCATCTGTCATCAACAGTCCAATATCGATCGTCTGGTGCCCACTGCAATCGTAGCTGACGATGTCGTTGGGTCAACATGGGAAAAGTTAAGGGCCGTCTGCTGCGGAGCCAATGTTCGCTGAACGTTGTGTTCCGAAACATTTGTGCCTGCAGCAGCATTGTTCTTTCCCGTTAGATCTTTCACAGATCGCCCCCTATTCTGCTGGAAAGCTTCCAACCTCCACTTTCTGTGATGAGGCGTGGACGTCCACCACCTTGTCGCCCAGCCGACCAGCCTCAGCGTTTCAGAGATTTTCGTTGCCGGGCGCTGGACCATAACAATCTGCCTTTATCAGAGTCACTTATGTCCGTGGATATTCCCATTTACCACACGTACCGTCGCTACAATGACTCCCCATGCGCCCCTGAGCCGCTTGTATGCTTTCGTTACAGCATGACGTTCCCGCAACTTCACCAATCTCGCGCTGGGCGGTGGTCACGATGTTTTGATCCATCAATGTAAGTTTGACACCACTGCAGATGTAAATAAACAACAAATAGGATACTGAAGTTACCTACGTGTGATCAAACAAAAAAAGTGTAAGTTCGACATAATATAATAACAACAGTGAAGTTCGCAAAAGTAAAAGAGGGTAATATTGAATTTCAGTGCAAAATTTGAGTTCATGGAAGTAGGGCTGTTACTGAGTGACATTTAACAGAAACAAATAATTTTGTAAGCAGAGTGAATTTAGGTAACAACTCATCATCAAGGGTTCTCTGCTATACAGCAGGTCCACGCACAGTGACAGCCTTCCACGCCTCCCACTGTTCCGCCATTCGCTTAGTTAACCACCACATTAAAGATCCTAAAGGATTCCCTAGAAAGAACACGGTGATGGCGCTTCAAGTAAAATGTTCCGGAGGAATATCCCCTCGTTCGGATCTCCAGGAGGGGAATACATTGAAGCGTGGAAATGGGGCAGAGAAGGGAGAGAATGAGGTAACAACTAATAACGTATAAAAAAATAGCAATTTTTTTTCAATAAAACTATTTACCTTACGTTCAGGGCCCGGCACCATCAGAGCGAAACGCGTCTGAGATTCAATAGCTCATCAAAAGAGATTTTAACAGATGTCATTTTACTTTTTAAAATATTGAGAAGCATATGTGAAAGAGTGGACAGCAACCAAATTATTTGTCAATATACCTTTCATTGGTAGTTATCTTTGATTGATACATTCAGACAGTTAACTAATCACCGCAACAAGCGATCTCGCAATAAATGGAAATAAGTGAAAACTTCTCGCTTAATGTCGCCAAAAGTTCCTGTACAGTGACAGCTCCAGTTGTAATGAGTCTTCATTACAAAAGAAACTGGTATATTTGTATTTATGTGTATCAATTTTTATTTTTTTGCGAAGTTTGTGTTGGATATTTGTAGGACACTTGGGTAGCAACTGGATTACACCAGGAAAAATATTAAAAAGATAACTCGGCCATGGAAACTGCACTAAAATATAACAGTTAAGGGTTTGAAACTTATTCATGCTTAAGTAAAACTACTGTTGATTGGATTGTACGGTGTCAACTCTGTAATGCACCATAACAAAGAGTCTTTCCTGGAGCCAACGTTCGGCTGCTAGCGAGGTGTCCTTGGCGTTTGATTCCTTTTTCAGGCTCTTCAACGACAGCGACCAAGCCAACAGGCTGGTCACTCGCGATGCCATCAGCATCGACCTTGTGGGACACTGTACGATGCTTTGTAGGTTTGTACGCCCGTGAACTGGCTTCGGAGAAATTACGGTGTACAGGTCGATTGTTGACTGGAGGTAGGTTACACACGTGGTCACCTGTTGCGCAAACACCGGGGAACAAGTCACTGAAACTAAAAAAACTGCTTCTTTGTTTCTCATAAAAGAAGACTGGCGTACTATTTACGTTACTACAGACCAGCCAAGCCCATTGAACATTAAATTTATGAGTATATTCCTTTTAGTCATTAAATTTAAGTATCTCAGACTTGTGAAAGCCACTGAGCAATGTCTTAGTTACATTTATAACCAACGTCAAGTCCACTTATTACACATATACATCAAGTTTCTATCGGAAATGCTTTTGATGCTGATACTTGTTCCAAATAAAACAAAATCATAAACAAGCCAAAATTTAAAGCCTGATGCTTGCTGCATGAACGACCTCACTACAATCAATGGTGTTAGGTTTGACAAGAAACAATTTAAAAACATTTGAAATGTAAGGGCTATTTGGTTCGAAAATCTATTACACAGTCTGTTTGAAAACGTACTAAAACTTTTCCAAAGGCAGGAATTCTTGGTTTCACTGGTCGTCGAAGATTCCCAATGTAGCAGACACATATAATCACACGAAATTCTGCCGTCACTTTGATATTTGGTATTGTGATCAGGGGGTCAAAGTAAAGCGATCGTTATGAAGTCACGGTCTTAACCAGAGTGAAACAGAATTATTATTCTGAAGATAATGCCCTTATAAATTTATGAGATATTACATAAATCCTGTTACTGATATTTGATGTAAACAGCAATCATTATATATATATATAAAACAGTGAAGCTGCAGTAATGATGCCGATGCAAGAGATCAGAGGGTTCAGTGTCTATCATAAATCGGCCAGTTACTTGTTCGTTCCAGTGGAATAAAGCTTCATGATCTCGTAGTGGATGACCGTTGACGAAATATTGCCCGAAGCTGCTTGTGGAGAAATCTTAAGTCTTCATATACGCAACGCAGTCACTGGACGGCCTTCTGATCAAACAACGGAAGTTCAATCGAAAAATTTATGTACCGATTACTGAATGCGTAATGTATCTTTTGGGAATTCTGGTATGAAAACAAGGTGTACAAGAGTTATTACAGAACGATGTATAGCTACTTCACGTCAACATCCGACCCTTCTTTCTGTCGAACAAAGTTCCTAAGAGTAACATTATATACTAGATATAACAAACGGCTTCAAACTTATCACTACAACAAAGCCACTGTTAAAAACTGGCGTCCTGGATCGGATTTCTCCATGGACGATTCGAAGCAGTACTGTAAGATTGTCATACAATTCTACATTTTAGGCGGCCGTATAGCTTGGTCGGCATAGCGACTGAGTAAACAGCCGGAGACCCAGAGATATTTTAATTGAAGCTCAATATCTGGAACAGCCCTTAAGACGATTTAACTTGATGATTACATATCTTCACGAAATTAATTTATTAAGTTAATTTTTTTTGTTTCCATTCTTAAGTTTTTAGTCAACTCCTTCTTCCCAGATCTCACCTAATCAACCAATTTGTCCGGTTGCTGCTGACTACAGATTCAGTTAAAAATTCTTGATGCGTAGTGGATGTGGAAGAAGTGCAACAGTTCGTGAAATGTTGTACAATGAGAGAAAATGCAACACTGTTATGAAAGAAAGCGTCTGCAAAGAAGGTCATTCAGGCTAGACGTCTGTCATTTAGGGAATTACCCATCCAAAGCAACTCCTCCCTTTATTAGCTTCATCTTGACTTTCCCAATGTGGAGAGTGCTGGTAATTGTCATTGAATGTGAAGATCATCATGCTCACATGTATGTTTACTATAAATGTGTACACATATTGGGGCTTATTTTTACGAAAGTCACTAAGAGGGGAGAAATTTTGTGGGGCGTCCAACATCATCAGCGTCATATGTGGAGAGGTTTAGAATTTAACCTTCCACTTTGCTATCTTATCTGGTGGTTAGGAAATATGCTGCGCCATCATCAGCTCTCATAACATAATTAAAATTCGTTTACTACCGAAGTAACTAAACCGTTAGTTTAAGACGTCAGTCACGAGGTAATGAAAGTGCTTTTACCAGATAATGTAATCATTGGATGTTGGTCATTCGTACCAGTGAGCAAAACCACGTTCTTCCTCGGCGAAGCTTTGGTATCACTGGCGAGAGGTGAGGTCCATTTAGCTAACGGCCTCTGTTCTCAGAAGTTGACGTCGGCGCAGGTAGCTGTGTACGAAACGTGATGTGACGTCAGGCGTTCGCGCACCGTGTGACGTTTGCGCTCTTGGGCGGAAGAAAAGGAAAAGCGCGTCCAGCAAGCGTGGCGGCCGGCGTTGTCTGTCTCGGAGGCGGAAGGACGCGTTGTGGGCCCAACAAGGCCGACCACTGACCTGCTCAACAGGCGAGCATTGCACCAAAGCTCACGGACTGGTTATGAAGCGGCCTGACTCGTCACAAGAGGCCGAACAGCACCGCTCGCTCGCCGGCGCTCCTCCGCTGTGTGTTCACCCACCGTGGACCGACTCACCCACTGACACGGAATGCCACAGGCGGAGTCTCCACTGTCATACATGGTGACTGTACCTTCAACTCTATCTTGCAATTCATGAAATTGTGCTTTGCACCAAATCAGATGTCTGACTGTGCCTTAGACATGACGGAAGAAATAATACAAGCAGGCATCAGTACTATCTTGCCCGTCAGCTTGGGTCTTTGCGGCACCATGATGATTTCCGGCGTGTGACACTTGATATGTCTTTTCGAGACCCGGTGATGGAAGAAATCATCAGGATCATTACTTAGTTGGCTGCGAAGAAAAGTGGTGGGGCACGGTTCCGAATCTCCAGATTGTGTATGAAAGTTCTGGGTTAAATCCAAAACTTTTTCCGCAGTCCGTGTGTAGTGAGGGCTGACGTTCTTGATGATGATTCGGCCATCGGAAGGGGACGTTAAGCTCGGTGGACATTGGGTTTCTTTTGGAAGAGTAAGTCTGAATGGGCCGGCTTCGGGCTTCACCCAGGTCATTCTTCCATCTCCCATCCACAACACTGGCAAAACTCTATATTAAGCACACACATCATGAGTCATACAAACCAAGAATACGTACTAATACTTTTACACTGGAGTAGGCATCAGGAAACGACTCCAGTTACATCTCCACTGGACCTTAGGGTGCGTCCATTAATTACGTGACCTCAACATAGGTGGTGGGGGGGGGGGCCGGGAAAAAATCTCACCAACGGGGAGGGGGATCGATAAAAATCTTACGATAGCTTAATATTTCAGATTGCTGCCTTCCCTTCAAAGATTGCCTGCCGCCCTGTACGGAAAAAGTGATCAAACATATTCTCACGTTAGCGGGAGGGTCCCACCAGATCTCTCCAAATTTCGTCAGGCAATTTTAGCGGGGTATTTCGTCGAAAAGTGGGGGTGTAACCGGATTTTTGAGGGGTGAGAGCTAAAAAAAGGTCTCAAAAAGTTTCGAGGGCGATTTCTAGGTGGGGGGGGGGGGGTTCTCATGGACCAAATCTCACCAGAGGGGGGGCGGCGGCCAGATCTCACCAGAGGGGGGGGGGTCCGGAAATCCAGAAAAAACACCTCATGTAGCCCCCTTATTATGGAGAGATCCTATAGTATGGTCTTATAGGTTGTATAGTAAGCGCTTATGCCAAGATACGGAGTACAGATCGAACTTTAGTCATTAATACAGCAAATAATTCTAGTGAATTTACCTAGTTTATCAGTGTGACACAAATTATTTTCGTGAAGTCGTCTTTCTGCCAGGTAACCTCAGTAAACAACCTATGTATCAACTCTGTGATACCTTCGCTGTGAAAAGCGGTCAGAATACTAATCTTTCTTCCTTGACTTTCTTGATATATTAATAAGTATTCTAGATGAGGATAAACGGGAGTTTACGTGCCATCTTCCTTGCGTAAACGTTACACTTTTAAAAATCGACTATACATACTAATACAGAATTGTATGAGCAATAAAAGACATAGATAAAATTCTCTCGGCTAACTAGTCGGGTGAGTTCCTTGATAAAATACGACGTTTCTGAGTTTAGTAGTATCGCATTTAATGTATATTGTAACATAAAAATAAACTTGAAATGGTTACTGCAAATTAAAAACGGTATGTTTTTACTGTATGCTAGCAAAGTGTGTCAGTTAATGGTTCATTATTTTGTGCTAGAGAAATTAATAAAACTATCATATCCAACTCAACAGTAGTAGTCCTAATATTTTCTTTTAATTGTGCAAATGTTCTGTTCAGTTATTCATTCACAATCAGATCTTAATTTTCATTTGCACATTTTTTTAAAAAAAAAAAATGAAGCAGTATTATCTGCGCCATGAGTTAAATATCTGGGAAAATTCATCAGAGCTCAGTAAACCTGTTAACGAACAGTATTTAAACGAATGTTTTTGATTAAATATGTTAAAATACAGTGAAAATAATTAATTCTATAACTTTTAATTGCAAATCATGTAAATCTACTAGCTATGGTTAAAATTATTAGAAAAATGTTATATTCCCAGTACTGCCATTCAAACTTCAAAACTCTGTTTTCGGTATCAGGAAAGTTTTTTTGTGAAATTTCCGTTCCACGATGTTTTCCATACGCCATACGCTCGTGCATCGTTTGTTTCACTTCAGTGCCTTGGATGACAAAGCTGTCTGACCGTGTCATTACTATTGGAGTGACTATTTATTCCTGCCCGCATCAGGTCTAACAAACTTATTTCTTAGCGAACTTGTTTCTACGGAAACTGTAATGCAGCCTTGGCACAGCTTTCTGATGTAATGACAATGTCACGCACTTATTGTACACTATAAACGTACTTTTCGCTCACTATCACCTCAGGGCTGCTGAAATACCAGTACAGACACGAACTAAGAACCGATTGTGTAATACTGAATGATGAAAAGATTTCACACAGTCACAAGATAAAAATTGCACTCTATAGTTTTCGGCCAAGAACAGTTCTTCATTGCCTGTGGCAGGAACCATGATATACAGTATTAAGGTTTCTTAATTGTTTAAATTTATAATAATTATAAATATTTGAGCCAAAATAAGAAGTTCCATTTTGTTATCCTATGCTGTATATTCAAATTGATTTTGATGTAGTATATGCTACCACAGACTTGAATAAATACTAACAGCACTACTAAACAAATTAATGTAGATACAACATTAGTCACTGGTAGACTACGCAGGTGGTTTGACCTCTTACGAATATCAGTGGCCTTGTTCGAAACGTTGGGAGAAAAGAACACACCTCACGAAGCAATTCATAACATCATGACGGTCAAGAAAACCACCAAAACTTTTAAATTTATGATTACATTATAGAGCTGTAAGAATAAAAACAAAACAAAATTATCTTCTGTTTCTTGCGTCATGATATAAAGGAGGGACGATTTCGTCAAAAGAAGGCAAATGAATTATAAATATCCCTTTAGTAATAATAATACTTATTTAGCTGAGGATTAGCTCATTACATGAAGGCAAAAAAAAAATTAAGTGAATTTGCGTTCAATGAGTTTAATTATAAACTCTCAACAAACGTAATCACGGAATAAGATGTAATAATATGAGAAAGTTATGCAAGCAGAGATTATCCACATGTCACACACAACATTTTGGACTTTTACAGGAAATAATACAATTTATTCTACAATGTCTCTTGAACTTAAGATTTACCACTGAAATTTGGTACGGTAGCGGTATATTCGATGCTCATATTTGGAAACAAATGACTTGTTATCCATAACAGCCCGCTTGAAACATGCAGAATTTAATTTAGTGAGGTTGTAGCAGACTTAAACATAAGCGAAAACTGTAAATACAAGAACAAAATCTGAATTTTAAATCACACAGCAAAATGGGTTGAAAATTTCAATTCACACAGGAGTCAATATCTTGAAATCGGGAAAAAGGGAAACGAAGACTGAAATTTTCACGGAAACGGCGGAAAAAACAAATTAAAGTTACTGGGATGGACCTAATTAATAAAACTCAAAACGTGATTGAAAAGAAAAACTTATTCCAAATTATAAGACAATCCCTTACATAATTTCCAGAAATTAAATTTTGTTATAACTGTACAAGTGGTGTTAAGTATCTTCTAAACTGTTTAATACGAGTTCGGACAGTGGAATGTGGTACATTGATTTCTAATTCCATGGCTTTTTTTTTTTTTTTTTTTTGTAACAGTTTAACGTCCCTTTTAAACAACGTGGTCTTTAGAGACGGGAAAGGATGGGGGCAAGGAATGGGAAGGAATTCGGCCATGGCCTTTTGAAGGAAGCATCCCGGAATTCACCTGGAGTGATTAGGAAAAAAAAAAAAAAAAAAAAAGACATTAACAAAATCAGTTTCTAGACTACAGTAACAATTATATCAGTTCCCCAAATACAATTATTTCTAACTGTTGCTTTTTGCATGGCACCTCGTCATAATAGATGAGTGGAATAACCAAGAATTGTAATTGAAATTGTCTAGATTCGTTTAGTTAATACGCAGTCAAACTGGAAACTGCAGGCAGGACAGGGTCGGATTCAGACGTTGCTATCACCGAACAACCATTTCGTTTCCATTCAACACAAAGACGAGTGCTGCTGCGTTTCTTCATTTCCGCTCCGGAAATTACCATTTCATAAATAGAATAAAGTAACAAACTTAAACGAAAGGCTGCCGCACCAAATGGTACCCTTTCCTCACGGAGTATTACATTTCCACGGTGCTATAATGTAAGGGGAAGGTGGCCACTTCGTTTCCTTCAAGTCCTAGTAGTTAACGTATATTGAGTGAACTGATGGGAAGTATTGTACAGCTGCTTATGACCACGATAGCCAGAATGAAACCAGCTGCCAGTTCTGAAAGTATGAGTTTGCGGAAGGGACCGTAGTATCATACATCCCCCTTAGGGGGTGTCCATTAATGACGTGAGGTGAAATAGGGGGAGAGGGGGTCCAGGGGAAATCTCACGAAACCTCACCAAGGGGGAGGGGGGGGGGTCAACGGAAATCTCACATGATGTTTTGAAATTCCAAAAGAATTGTAGAGGTAAAAAAAAAAGTCTACAAATGACGGGAAAGTCGATTTTAAGGGGGTATTTTGGTCCAAAAACGACCTTAGGGGGGGGATATAACCGAGGTCGATTGGTAGGGGGGTGTCTCCCTCATAATCTCACTTAATTTTTGAGGGGGGGGGGGAGTCCGACCAAATCGGGTATCATTACTATATAAATGTTACCTACAGTTTTGCAGTTTATCCTAGATCTTCGATATACAATATGGTGGCTAGGAATTGTGCATCCCCATCTTTCTCACCCTTTGGCTAAAGGCGCGTTCCCACGACCCCTTGTAACGAAGGTGAGACGGGACGAATACTCAACCACACGCCATGGGAACAGGGCCGCCTCTGCTAGCGGAGACGAGACGCAGCTACCCACTCTGAGTCGGTAAACATCACAGGCGTGTGTCGCGGTGCGCTGTTGCCATCGGTTTGCAGCAGCGGTGCGCACCCCTTCTGTTGCTGTAAAGTGCTCTGTGCCAAACGACACTAGGCAACGTGGTGCGGAGGTGGCGGCGAGGTAAGCTAGGACTAAACTGCGGCCCGCGTTCGTCCCTACAATTCGGCTAATGAGGTCCCGTCACGTCTCGCCTTCGTTACAAGGGATCGTGGGAATGCGCATTAAGAAAGGGACAGCGAAAATTTCTTCTTTTTGTACTCGAACCCTCTGACCTGATTCAGAGTTACATGAAAAATTGCTGATGTTTACCGACGGCGCCTACGCAGCGGGTCATGAATTAAGTTCTTGTAAAAAGAGCGAAAAAGTGGCAATAGGATACAGAAACAAACGTAGTAGCGCACAGCTGGAGCAGAGTAATGATGAGTGATGTTTGATCATACAGCGCCAAGGAATCCGTACCGGGGATCGCATGTGTGGTGTCCGTTACTCATTTTAGTGGCCTGGGGATGTAAATGGGTCCTCCATCTGCAGTATTTCATGAAAATGCCTTCAGAGCATTAACGTTTATTGCTCCATAATTTCAAACAACGCTGGAGCGACCACCCGAAAAGAAAAAGAGTGTAATCTGTTGTAATTATCGTTAGTTTCGTCGTGATGGCATCCTGACTAGGAAATAGAGTAGCGAATCAACCAGCCTACGGCGCTGCAAACAAAATGCCAACATTATTAACTACGCGTTTGGCAGTTAATACTTGCAGTGGGCCGTTAGGACACTCGATTTATTTATTTGGTTTTAATCTTTGTTACCACGTCAGAGTTCTGTCAAGAGCGTTATTTAATCCCACTCACTAATCAAAATACTTTTCATACATAGTATTAAAGAAAGTTTGTGATCACAATCTCAAAATTATTAATGTGTGTAGCAAAAAATTATTCAGAATCCTAGTAACGATGTTGGTTAGATCTCAAATTAACTTTCTCTTCTTTAATTAACAGTGAAATATGAGGTAACATGAAATTATTAATAAATATTCATAGAACGAATCCAATCAGCGTTAACTTTTCCCTGGTTACATTCTGTACTTATTGTTCTTGGGAACGTTACGATCTAATAAGAAAAAAAATTGAAAAGTTTGTAATTAGACTACTAGATTCCCAGGAGATAAACGAAAGCAACGAAAAATTAGACTATGATTACAGAACTGTAGATAAAATAATAATTTCTAAGAATAGCTCCTATCAGTAAACTTTCTAGGTAGACGTAAGTTTATTTAGCCCACCTCGAGGGTTCTTCACATCTGATTCCAGCCTCGGAGGTGGAAGAAATTTTTTCAATTTGATTCTTGGCAAGCAGGGTGGAAGAAATGGAGGTGCAGAATTTCGAATCAGCGAACTGAATAACAAAGCTGTGGGTGAAATACAAAACCTTTCTGCATTCCCTATGAAGTCTGGCCACACAACGCTGTTGAGGGGACCTTGTAATTACATTGAGACATTAAACGTAAGAACCACTTCGGAAGAGAAGGCATAGGCGAATAGTAAATTTCCCCTTCGCACGTAGGGGTAAGTACAGCGGAGTGGGGATAGAGCAGACTGACCTTGAGCCGCCTCTGTTAACTAAACGGACTATAACTGCTATGTCAATTCTGTGTTAGTTTAACTGTCTTGTGAGCGATAGCTAGATTGAAGTTGCCTTTATTGCTAAATTCCAATATTACTTTAAATAATATTGGCTACACTAAGCAAGACACAATTATTAAAGAAGTGAGTTAAGAAGTGAGTCGAGGATCCATGATGAACATCTTCTTTGTTTTTTTACGCCTCGTCGACGTCGAGGTCATTAGAGGCGGGAACGGATTGGGGGCAAGGAACGGAAAGGAAATAGGCCAGCAAGGGGTTTAATGCTGTCGCGCCTGTTATATATCGTGCTCAGCACACTACTCTTAACGTACATCCATCACATTCATGTGCACGTACAATTATACATACAAAGAAAGCAGGGTGGGTAGTACTGGATATACTACCATAGCTTTATTATTAGTATTTTTTTTTTTGTTTTTTTTTTGTGAAAACGTCCTTTGAGTGCGCGTAAGATGCGTAGAAGTGCCAAACAAAATGTGATTTGCTCAAACAATACATTTATTACCACTATCACAGAATGCAATGCACGAGTTTCCGCCACTATGTATGCTTGCAGAACCGAATTTCTCAAACATATCCTTCTCATTGATGTTAGCATGGGTGGTCTGCTCCCTATATGTGTTTATATCCGTTACATAGTAGACGTGACTGCCGGCTCCCAACGTCTCGCCTTTGCGCTCCAATAACTTTTTCATTCGTTCTATAGACGTGCTGTTGTTTTTTCGGATCCTTCGATTTTCTTGTATTCGTTCAAGTCCTTTTCTTCTGCTTCCGGCGCATCTTACTCTTCCATTGCGGCTACATCGCTCTATTTATGTGAAATTTTTGTAATTTTTAATGTTCTATAGCTTATACCTTTTTTTATTATACACTATAGTTTCTTGTGCTCAAGCCACTTTACGAAGTTCGGCAAATTCTACACATATGTAAAAAAAAAAATCACACAACTATTCCGTTCCGTTACCAAGCTATGATGAGTGAATCGAGATACAACTGATCCAACACATCGCTACGTTGTGCTAGTGCGAGAGGTGCAAAATGTAACAACTTTGAATCCAAACTGAAAGAGTTCATGCTTCAAAGCTCATTTTACTTTGTGAAACTATTTTCTTCTTGAAATTTGGTATCTAAAGATGACTGAGATATTGCAATATATTTGGTGTGTGAATTAAAAAGGTGACCATGGTTTCTAAAATGGTGTTAAAACCGTTTACAAAAGCAACAGTTACATAATCTGGGAATTGCATTTGTATGTATTAACTAGCATGGGGTAATATGCATTTGCAGATAATACACTGGAAATAAATTATACTAATAGATTTCTAAGTAACTAACCGGTTATCAGATGTTGGCAATGTTATTGATTTGTTAATAATTGTGTGTACTGTTGCACATCTCCGAGACTGTTTTCAAATGGGGTCAAAGTGAACATATTTTCGCATTCAGGAGAACGCAGGCTCGAATCTCGGTTCTGCCATTCAGATTTCGGTTTCCATAAATCATTCAACGCGAATGCCCGGATGGTTTCTTCAAAATGCCATTGTCAAATTTCTTCCCGTTCCTTGCCTCCGTCCTTTCCTGCCTCTAATGACCTCAATGAGGAGTAAAGCCATAAAAAAAATTCATCGGGATCAAGCCAAGGTGGCTTGAAAAGTGGAGACTTGATCTGATTTCATCAGTGAAGCACGCAATTGACGCGTTAAGTTTAGATTCGGCATGGACCACTTAAGAGGGAGTACTCCTGTCCGAAACTTAAGAGCCAACGGCCTAGTGCATTTCATTCTATTGACTGATGCTGTGGTCTTCGACGCGACATAACAGCTGATGGAGGCCGCGCAAATATCGGACGCCACTCCCCAGTCGAGATTCTAGTACCAGGTCGCCACTTGATGCAATGGTTATTGACCATTAATAATCGACGCCGCATTTATTGACAACCCCTACCGTACAGTGATTACGATTCAATCACTCCAGTCCAACGGAAAACACCCTGTAACGCCCTTGCTTGACTCACATCATATAGATTCGTCTCATGTTAACGGAGAAGTCATTTTATTGTGATCCGCAAATCACTTGTTTATTTGTTTCGTCATTCAGTATTCAATTTTGAATAAACAGTTATTTTGCATTCATTGTGCGAATATGTCAGTAAATGGTGATTACAATTTCGTTTATAAAGTCATCGTGTTTGATTCATATTATCCCGAGCTATTCCTTCTACTTCATGCTATTGTTATATATTGTGGGTGAAATTAAAAATCAATTTTCACAAATGTTTTGGAATTAACCCAATGGCGCCAGTTTTTGTATATTTATCAAGATAATTAAATGTCAGAAATAATAATGAGCAGCGCAAATATTTTATTAGCTACTGCCCAACCAGTCAGATCAGGCCTCTACACAGAACGTGCTCCTACAGAAACGAAAAAAAGCAATGAAAAATCCTAAGTTTTAAGCATTTCATCATTTCTAATTTTATCGCATTACACTGTGAGAAAATTATTTGTATCCTGTGTTCGTAGCAGAGGAGGAATGAGAAAGTAAATTAAACGTAGTACAACGCAACAGTTGATGTGAGCATCCATTTTCTGATTTCTTCTCTTCTTTGTATATTTTGTTTTCAAATAAAAAACCTAGAGAGTCAATTGCAAACTGTAAATACAAAGTTTTAATTCCGTTTTTTCCCTTCTTTTTCCAACAAGACTTCTCTCATCTGTGTCATGCGTTTAGTTTAATGCTTAGTTATGATGTTTATCTAGAGAGATTTAGTGTTCCTGTCACTAGACTGGCAACATTACCTTGCTCTGATTTATAAGCTGGTTAACTCACTAACGAAGTTAGCGACCTACTCGTGTGACTGCCATTTTTAATTTTTTACTAGTGTGTCATAACAGGACGGAAATAACTCTGCAGTTGGCTCTTTTATTGGATATAACTGAAGTGATTTTAAAGCAGTCAATGTGAATAAAGCATCTGTAATTAGCTTCATTTACTTAACCGCGAAGGATTGTTTGCACGAGCTGAACACAAGCCTATGGTAACTCATGGCATACTTTGTATGGCCTTTTCTTTATCATACAGAAACTGAAACTTGCACACAATGTCATGCCTTGCTGCAAAATTTTGTTTGCTCACTTTTTTTACTAAATTGATATACGAAATATCTAAATAACTCATTAAATGGTGATATTTAAGTTTTTCAAACATTCAAATACCATGACTAGTTCATGAATTAAGAATAGTTACCCGTTCGGTAGTCATTTCATAACTGTATTGCAAAAACAGCTAATGTACCATCAAACAAAACATGTTTGTTAGCAATCATCTAAATATTGTTTATATTCCTAACATGAATTACAAGATTATATATTTGCTCTGACCCATAAGACTAGATTTAACGTTGATAGACGTCTATTTACATCCTTTAAGAACAATAAACAAAACTCCCATTCATAATTATTTAAAAATAAAATAAATATCAGTGTATTGTGCTGTGGTTACTGTAAGAACGTAAATCGCACGAAAACCCCTTTTTTGTTGATGTTTTAATGCTATTATTCACATTTATGGACTTCTAGAAATTATTCGTTTTATTTTTAATTCAACTCCATGTATGAACCTCGGTGATATCTTTGTGAATAACGTTGTGGTAGTTGTTTATAGTCGAAATCAAAATGGCAGAACTGACACATGAGTCCGTATTTCCCTCTAATACAGCTTCGGAGATGTCGCCATTGTTATGTTTTTCTCGTCTTTCGTAGGATACAATAAAAAAAAAGATCTCCATTAATACCAACATACTATGGTAATGACACCTCTAACGGATGTAATACCCACAGCAATTAAGTAATTTATATTATAGTTTTACAACTAGATGACGATGATGTTCTTTAGAAGTGGAAAAAGACTGTGGACAATTGTTGAACGAATCTACCTAGCATTTGCCAGCGATGAGTTAGGAAAACCGTGGGAAACCGAAATCAAAAGCGGTGGGTCGCGAATCGAAATCGCGTCCTTCCGGAATAACGGACCCTAACGTTATCGGTCAGCCATCATGATTGGGGTATCACCTCCGTAGCCGCTAAATCTGTTTAGCACATAACGCGGGATGCGCCGAAGAACTTTTCGTCATACTGTATTCATATATCAGGGTTGGACCGTTTGTGATGCACAATTTCTAATTATTCATAATGCATGTCGAAAGCCTGCGATAAATTCAAAATCTCTGTTCGTATTAACTACATTGTTTGTGATGTTTCGTTCGTCGGAGGGGATGATAAACCTAGCTGTCCCGTTGACATCTTTCGGAATAGTAGATTTAAATGCGTCGGCAAAGGACTTCACCCTTTCTATTCTTTCATCTCCATACGCGTAACACCACATCACTGCGTCACATGCTCTCAAACTTGAGAAGTTACACCAGTTGGTGAACTATTTTAAGAGTGATTGCTATTTTAATGGCCTCAGGATCAATGCTCATAAAACTAAGACAAATGCTCAACACATACCTGAGATTAATATCACTATCTGTGCAATTGGAGCATGGATACCAATTTTCAAACTTTCGAAGCTTCCTGAGTGAGCAGAACTTGGAGAAACGAATTTCTGCTGCACATATTGCTTCTTTTGTTTGACTGTCACTTATAATCTCACAAACAGAGATCTAACAGTGCGTACTATAGTTATGGAGTAAGAATCAATTGTCATTTCAAACCCTGCTGTATGGATATGAAACAAGACCCCGTACCTTCGTGATATAAAAAAGAATTAGAACGCTTTCATCTGCAGAAACTTCCATCCATCACTGATATCAAATAAAAGGAGTATGTCACCAACACTGCAGTCTTTGAGGCAGAGAGTATCTATAGCATTTAAACCGCCCTCGCATATTTATCTTAGTTGTATTGTTAGCAGAAAGGGCTGAGGATATTGATAAGTTACTGAATGGCATGAACAAAATACTGAACGAAGATTTTGGACTGAATTTAAATCAAAACAAGACAAAAGTGGTGAAATGTAGCAGAAATGATACCAATACTAGTAGATTAAATATAAAACTAGGATCGGATGCAATAGGAGAAGTAAGTGAATTCTGCTACTTGGGAAGCAAAATTACAACCGATGGCCAAAGCAGGAATGATGTTAAATGTAGAATAGCACATGAAAAAGAGAAACCTTTTACTTTCAAATATTGACCTAGGAATTAGAAAGAACTTTTTAAAACTCTATGTGTGGAGCACAGCACTTTATGGTAGTGAAACATGGACTTTAGGAATACCGGAAAGAAAGAAAATTGAAGCATTTGAAATGTGGTGCTACAGAAGAATACTGAAAATTAAGTGGATAGACAAAGTAAGAAATGAACGAGTTTTGGAAATGATGGGTGAGGAAAGAAGTTTGTGGAAGAAGCTTACAGAAAGAAGAGACAGGCTTGTAGGTCATATTTTGAGACATGCGGGATTGGTTAATTTGCTGGTGGAGGGAACAGTCGAAGGTAAGAACTATAGAAGTAGACAGAGATAAGAATATATGAAGCAGATAATAAAGGACGTGGGTTGTAACGGGTACGTAGAGATGAAGAGGTTAGCTCAGGACAAGAAGGGATGGAGGATTGCATCAAATAAGTCGGAAGACAGACGACAGCAAAAAAAAAGATGAATTGGAGTGATATCAGCTTTACTCGCCCAGTCTTTTATGGTGAACTTTACTCCGACACAAGACGTCGGTGTGCTCATTCGAATCGGTATACAGATTAAACAAATCATGAGGGCAGCAGATATAAACCAGAAGATCGTATCCCTGTTTAATTTCATTTTGATACTTTTGACCAAGAGTGGTGAAGACATGGAGAGGCCAAATGGCTATCATGGGAGCTTGAATAATCTTAACCATGTCCACTACCATTACTTCGCTGGCTGCATGTTTAACACAAGAATCGGCCTGTTCAGCCACCAGAAATATACCTATAAACTGTCCTGAATGTATGGACTGTTGGAAGAAAATGACACAACACTTTACAATCAACAGTCATCATCAACAAAGATAAGTGAGCACTTGATATAAAGAGAGGGGATCACTCCACTTATGAATATTACAACGCCGGGATTTGGTGATCGACGTCTTTCCATTACTACAATGAAAGAGTATCAGTTAGTTGAAGACATAACTATAACTGGTTAGTCCGTTCTTTTTTCTGATGTGAACATAATGCGGCTAGTTAACACTGTATCTATTTATAAATGTATTCAGAAACTAGGTGATGCCCATGACTTCGTTCGTGTTTGTTAGGGATTTTGAAGGATTTTTTGTTTTTTAATAGAACCTTAAAGTAGCCTATGTTACTACCTGCCACATCAGCAATCCATCAGTAAAAATCCCATCAAAATAGGTTCACACACTAAATATGTTGCAGATAAATTATTTATTTATTTCTGTTATTAGCTGAAAAATGTGTCGTGTTCTAGAACATTATTCAAGGATATTTTAGTACATTCTGTAAAATTTTAGTACATACTAAAAGATTCTAAAGATGTAAATGCCCTAGGTCGACCAATTTCAACTACCGTATTTCCCACATCCCCACAGCTACCGACATGCAACCACCATAGTGTACGATGGGAGACTTATGGCTACTATCACTAGCAAATAACATTGGTCTGAGATAGGTACTTGTGGTCGAAAAGTGAAATATTGGGACACACAGGTCTTTGGTTAAAATATGAAAATGCCTCAGGTCGACCACTCTCAACCAACATATCTCCTAACCCGCACAGCTACCAACGTGCATCCACCATAGTGCAAGAAGGGAGACTTGTAGCAAGTACCACATACAAACAACAGTCGTCTGCGAAGGGTAGTTGTGGCTGCGAAGTAAAATTTAGGGACACACACACACACACACACACACACACACATATATATATATATATATATATATAACTACAGCAAAAAAACCAGTTGGAAGTCGTTAGGAACTGCTAAATGAATATAATACGTGCAACACGTTATATAATTACAGCTACAGATATCTTTATATATAAAGATGAATGTATGTATGTTTGTTTGTTTGTTTGTTTGTTTGTTGGTTTGTTTGTTCTTCATACAAATCCAGAGTTTTCATCCGATCTCGATGAAACTTTGCACTCTTATCCTTTGAAACAAGGAGAAAAATACTGTCTACATTTGGTTGAAAAATTATCTGTATAAATAACACATGTTGTCTCATAACTTCGAAATACGGCGATAGGCAGACACGTTGGATGTGGACGTCTCCAGACGGTGTTTCCGTGTAGTGAACTTTCAGCTCAATGGCTAAAGAGCTTGCTTACGAACGTCGTGGTCTCCGGTTCAAATCTCCGTAAAGGCTAAGATTTTTAAAAATTGTTTTTCATCGTAAGAGTCAGGCCTGGGCCGTAGGTTATTTGGATTGAATGTTAAACTGTAGATATTACAAAGTTAGGGGTGCAATGCGAGGCAAATCGTAGGTAGTCTTGCAATTTTGTAGGTGTACACTGTTTTACGTTATAATGATCCCTCAGGTGTTGTTCGCAGTCAGTGTGTGAGTGTGAACCACAGTAATACTAATATAAATACGGAAGTAAGTCTCTGTCTTTTTGTTACGTTTTGACGACTATATGGCTATATCGTTGTGATGGAATTTTATAAGGAAAGCTGTATGAAGGGCACAGGATATTTTTTCCAGTATGATTAACAGTTGTAGTCACGAAATTTTGAAATCTTATCGAATAGTGACAGAAATATGTTGGAAATTGATTCTCTTCAAGAGGCAGGTTCGACGGTAGAATGATATAGTGATAGCTTTCCTGTCATATTATGCCGACTCGATATTGTTTGGGAACCAATCCTTCGTTACCAACAACTTTTTATATTTAATTCTGGGAAAAAAATTCTTAATCCACGCGAACGAAGTCGCGGGTACGAGGCTAGTACTAAATAATAATAATTCCGTGTGGTCGTAATGATCTGATGACAGGGTTTCTATTGACTGCGCATTCCGCCCCTGTCTTAGTCGCCTAACCCGGTAATGCTACCAGGTACAGGGGACGTACAGTTTAATGTGGAATCACAGCCGTGCAACGTCTCGGCGTAGCTCATGCAATCAAATACAACTCCCAAAAATTCCTGCTCACCACGGGATCCGAACTCACGACCGGAGAGAGAAAGATTGGCAGTTGGAGTTAAACGCTAAAAAGTGCCAAGTCATGCGTGTAAGTAAAAAGGTGACACCATTTAGCTTTGAATATACAATTAATGGCACTGTCCTTAGAACGGTAGATTCCGCTAAATACCTAGGGGTAACAATTAGTAATAATTTGTCGTGGAATCTGCATATCGAGAATGTATTGGGAAAAGCAAATCGTATGCTCCGATTTCTAGGTCGTAATTTAAATCAATGCACTCAGGAAGTTAAATCGATTGTATACAAATCACTAGTACGTCCTCACTTAGAGTATTGTTGTTCTGTGTGGGGTCCCCATCAAAAGGGGTTAATTGAGGCCTTAGAGAAGGTCCAAAGAAGAGCCGCCCGTTTCGTGACAGGTATATATAGTTGGAGGGAAAGCGTAAGTGCGATGTTGAAGGAGTTAGGTTGGGAAGACCTGGAACACCGAAGGCGTTGCTCTCGACGGAAGCTAATTGAAAAATTCACGACAGACGTATTTCGGAATGACAGCCAGCAAATATTGCTATCAGCAACATTCATATCTCGAAATGACCGCGAAAATAAGATAAGAGAAATCAGGGCCAGAACCGATTCATTTCTGTACTCATTTTTCCCACGAGCGATTAGGGAATGGAATAGAAAGGATTTACCTGGCGAGTAAACTTAAAATCCGACAGGAGTAGCTTTCGATAAAGCACTCGAGCCATCCTGATCTGGGTTTTCCATGGTTTTCCCGGATCACTCCACGCGAATGCGGGGATGGTTCCTCACAATAGCCCATGGGCGCCTCCTGCCATATCCCTTATAACCCTTCCAAACCATAACCCTTTTCGATAGGTGCAATGCACCCTCCGCCACACACTTTTAGTGAATCGCGGAGTAATAATAATAATAACTAAGCGTCTTAACCGCTGAGCTATCTAACAGCCATGTTTTGAAATATACGTGTGCTAAATCGGATAAAAACTGTGTGAATTTATAAAAACATCGGCAAAAAAATCAAGCAAACATTCATTTCTATATACAAGATACAAGTATAATCCTTACTTTCACTGCTGTCCAAGCGCAAGACGTCATACTTATAGCTGCAGATATATTGCGATTACAGCATAATGGTGACGCGAACTCATAAAATTTTGCCCATCCAAAAAGCGCCCAACGCACGTATCCTATGCGCAACACGTCATAGCATGTCGGTGACGCGAATTCAGAGAATTACCCCCAACCAACAGCTTGCCTATAGAAGTTTTCATTTCAGAAATAACGTGCATCGTTGCACGTTTCTATAGTTTCCAGTACTACTCTCTGGAGAACATTTGTAACTGCTATTAGTCACAAAAGATGCTACTACGCCATTGTGATATGAGGTAGCGCCAGTGAGTGAGGGAGATAAACAGTGCAGCATGCTACTGGTCGATTCCCCTGCGAGGCCCCGGAGATACTTTTAGAGAGGCGAGTTTGGCCCTGAGTCAGCCTTCAGCCTCGCTGCCACCAGCGGCCAACACAGGACTACAGTGGCAAGGGCATTGCCACAAAGAGATGCTGATTAGGGACAACTACCACAGTTGTACACCTTTCAAGCACCTTAGACGATGATCGCGTGTTCCGGTGTTATGGTCGAAAACATGCGAAGGAAGTGTGTGCTGTTGTAATCGGAATTTTCTTTCGGGGACGTCCATTAATTAAGTGAGGTGAAATGGGGGGGGGGGGAGTAGGGGTCCGGACAAATGTCACGAAATCTCACCAAGGGGGAGTGGGGAGGGTCAACGGAAATCTCACGTAAAGTTTTGAAATTCTTATAAGGATAGTAGAGCTAAAAAAAAGTCTACGAATCACGCAAAAGTCGACTTTATGGGGAGTATTTCATCCAAAAGTAGGGGTATAACCGTCTTTGGGAGCGTGAGACCTAAAAAAAAGTTTGGGGCTGATTGGCGGGGGGGGGGGCAGTGGCTCCTTCAGAATCTCACGTCATTTTAGAGGGGGGGGGGGGGTCCAACCAAATCTCACGAAGACTCACCAGAGGGGGGGTGGGGGTCCGGAATTCCGGAAAACACCTCACGTAATTAATGGAAGCCCCCTTATTTCGGTGAAGGTATTAACAGAATAATGACTTTGATGCGAATATTAACGTTTCTCGGTTGTGAGGCAAACTGCCGAGATACTTTTACTCTGTTATATTTCATTCTCAATACCAAGTGTGTTGGATAAATATTGAAGTTCACGGAAAAAAAAAAATGTAGCGGTGCGAGTAAAAAGTCTGAAATCTGAATTATGTTCAATACTCTGTTCGTAGGAACATGTGAACATGTCCCAGCGGAAACGCGAATATGAGAGCATGTGTCAAAGTTCGTTTTAAAAATGTATTACATCCTTTTCGTCGCAGCCCTTCTTCATGGACCTCTGGTTTCTTTCGGCAGCAACTTCAGCTTTGGGGGCATTGAGGCTGAGCAATCAACGTCATTCATGTTGAGATTGTCCAAGAAAGTCTAAATTAGTTGTGGCTGGATTGTTCACAACGGATTCATTAGAGATGGCAGAAGACTTGGGACAAGAAAATGGAAGAAATTGAAGGAACCTTCCACATGCAGTGATTTCGGGAAACACATGGAAAATCGGAATCGAGATCGTCTGTGCGGTGATCGAAGTAGTGACGTTCCAAATGCCAGGCTTGTATGTTATCATTCCGGTTTATTGTCATGATTGAGCTGTTTAGTTCCGGGACTTTTCATATATATATATATTTTACTTATTGCTTTGCGCCTCGTCGACGTCGAGGTAATTAGAGGCGGAATAGCATTGTGTACAAGGAACTGGAACGAATTTTGCCATGATCTTTTGATGGAATCATCCCGCATTCGCCTGGAGTGATTTGGGGAAACCATGGAAAACCCAAATCTGGATACCCCGACGCGGATTCGAACCCACGTCCTCTCAAAGGCCAGAGCGTTACCGCTCACTCGCCACGATACGTCATCTTTGAGATGTGTCCTGGTGATGCATCTTATTGATAGACAAACAAAAGAGTTATCATGGCTTTCAAAACGGTGAGAACCTGACTTGCAGATAATCACACACTATTTGAGCCCTGCTGTAGTCCTCTAATCGTTTACAAAATTCTATCATTAACTCAGCAATTCATTTTCAATGCACACGTATTGAAGTGCTCTTTGAAATTTATTAGAACGTATAATGTAATAACGAAATACTGAAATGCTAGCAATAAGTAAATATCGTAGCTTTCGTCACGGTTGATCAACAGTTCGGTGAATGTAGAACTTGTTACTTGGTAATACGAGTACTTTTTTCTCAATAAAGTGCCTCAAACAGAGCTGTTGAACAAACTTCTGTCGTAAATGGAACCTCAAATCGAACCGGACCAGAGGCTTCTTAGCGGAGGATGGAAATCTGATAGGTCATGATCGTTACAAACTAAAGTAAATTCTAGAGTCCTTCAAAGATGCTAGTGATGTCCTTTGCTTTTCCTGAAGAACACGAACGAAATGTTTGACTCAATAGGAGGCAAAAAAATTGTTTCTGAAATTTGGGAAAGAAATTTAATACATCTCTTTTTGTTTCTACCAATCCAACCAAACAAATATTGTTTCAGGTCGAGTACTGTGCAGTATGCACAACGTGTAGCCGTTACGACGGTGAGGCGATGGACTCTGTGATGCAGTGAAAGGTGTGTTATGTGCTTATTCATGCGGACCATTTCGATATCCGGCAAGTCATCCTCTTCTACAGCAAGCAGACGCTTCCCACCTCGCATCTTTCAGACTGTTCTGCTGCGGACAGACGCTGCTTCAACACTGTGGGACACTACACCTTCAGACAAGGGTACTGTGGTTCATAACAAGTTTTGTTTATTTACTTTAAGAATGCGGTTAGTGATTCGGATATGGTAAGACAACAGATTTTCAAATATACTAAAAGTTTCTTCTGTAATATTCACGTATCCCTAAGAAGGAGCACAGACTGCATGTCCTCTGTGATCGACCCTTTCAGGGTTGAGCCACCTGGTTTTTTTTTTTTTTTTTTTTTTTTTTTTTTTTAACTGCTTAACGTCTCCTATAACAACTAGGTCTTTAGAGACGGACCCATCTAGGGTTCACCTGCAAAACTGAAATTAAGATAGTCATACGTAATTATCGTGGCCCATTTCTTCTGCAGTTCACTTGTTAAAGTAATAATAATAATTATTAATATAATATACTCATAATTGTATTATAGCTCAATTATTCACAAATACGAAGGCTAAGACCAACACTCACATGTTAAGTAAATATATAATAAGAATAGGAGTATAACTTTACTGACTGGGGGATCTTGGAAGATCAGCCATCAGCCTTACAGGCAAAGTTTAAAATGACCCTACAACACGCCTTTGGCTTAGCCACATAAACTAACGAAGTAAACCTACCAAATGAGGGTTACCTCCAGTTTAAAGTAAGATCATTCAGGTATATTCTGCGTGGGGAAGGCTTCGTAAAACATTATTTTGGAGGCAACGAAGGATGGGAAGAGATATCGAGGAAGTTCCCTTATCGAATTCATACAGAAAACAATGGAAGATGTCAGTTGTAACCGATACCAGTAAACTGATTTGACTCCGGCATCCGGCATGGAGGGGTGGGGGGTTAATTAAGTGTTGTGTTTGTCATGTGTTGTCTGTACTTTAGACAACAATTATGTTATGGAAAATCAGTATGTAAACGTGGATATAATCGGAATACTACAGTATAAGCTACCTGTATCTCCTTGTAGCCAAATGCATAAAAAATATGGATTGAATAACCTAGAAGTAGTAGTTCAAAGAGGAATCTAAAATCCCGGAACACACATAGAGTAACTTGCATACATGAGAGAGCCTAGTGAGAAGCGAGGGAAAGATTAAAGATCCTTATCCCAGTCCTCTCCATTGTTCGTCACATACCTTACCACTGAACCACCCACTACGGTAGAAAACAAGGCATTCTAGAAATAACATATTTGACTATTAGATGCTTATGTCTTTGCGAGTGTGTTTTTCCAGGTGAATTAAGATCGTTTACTCATATTGTGCTGCATCTCTATAATGGTGTTCGAGCACGAAACTGAGTTAGTTGGTTTGAGTCTTGGTGGTATAAGACATTTTCCTCATCAGGACATGGCTGGCAGGATAGAAAAGATGATGGTACACAATTCATAATCACCAGACCGTGCATCATAGTCCTGCTTTAAATCCAAAACCTCTCGCAATGCATACAATACTGCTGAAGGCATTTTAATCCATCGGATGTGCCTGCTAAGCCTGGCGACATCTCCAGATGTCTTTCGGAAGAGTAGACCTGAATTCACTGACAAAGCGTTTAACCATCTCCTTTTTCCTTTATCTTTTAATTCATACACAGCGCAAACACTGAACAAACGCACAGTCACCCACACAAAACAGTAACACCAATGGGGAAGGCAAACATAGTTAAATTCCCCAAGATAGATGCCTTAGAAACTACCTCCGGCCTTGCTCACCGGGCAATAGAGACAATCATCATAAAAATTGTTTGTCTCTTCCGCTTTTTACAATTAGGGAATGATCTCTAGGGAATTAGGATCAATAAAAAGGTTTTTATTGCTCCCAAGGATCTGAAATAGCAGTATGCCCGTGTTCTACAGGCTGTGATTTGGAGTTTCGAGCGTAGCTTGTTAAAGCGATGGCTAAGGTTCGCAGACGTCCCAGCTGTTTTTTGCGGGGCTGCGAGCACTTGCTGAGTCGAGCGTGCCGTTCCGTTACGGGGCAAGCCTTGGACATGATGTGGCTACTAATTGGTCTTCGGATTCATACTGACAACTTAGGTCAACACCGAGCCTACGCATTCTTACCCTCTTATTCACAAGGAGGAAACTGCTCGTCTCTAGATGAAGTTGGACGTGGTGACAAGCAACGGTGATCCTCAAGAACATTTGGGGCAAGCATTATGAGGGGCATGTGAAAATTTCTCATCAACAGTAGGAGGCAATGCTATCCGCAAAGTACTAAACGTGGAATAGCATAAAATTTTGATGATCATCACTCTGCACAAAATAGTGTAACAAAAAATATGTTTTGAAATTTTTCTTATTTTCTCTGGCTTTACCTGCTTCAAAAAGACAGTCCTGCAAGGTTTCTGGTACTGTCACCGTTCTCATTTTCAGACAAACCACATTACGTAATTTATCGGCTCTTAATTTCCGTGCTCATTTCTTGCTAGCAGTTTACTTAAAACCCTTTCATGGAGATAATTCTCTAAATATCGTAATAACCAGCATCGAAAAGGCAAAGAAGGATTTTAAATTTTCTAAGCTGTTAAATCCCTTATTTCTACTTGAAAATATTTATGATTACAGCATGAAACAGTCCATTATCGATCACATTAGTATGAGGAGAAAATACTTTGTTAAAAACATTTATAAACACAGAATGAGATAAAGTCTCACATGGTCGTAATGGAGGGTTTCTACCGCTCCTGTCGTAGCCCCTTAAACCTAAACCGGTAAATCTACCGGTTACAAGAGACCTACAGTTTGTAACGTAATAATTGTATATATAGTTAATTAATGTTCGTCGTTGCGATTTTACAGCTATGTTGCTTTACGCAACGTTCAATGCTCGCTTTTACCACTCGTTATTTGTAGTTATACGATTCGATTGCCGTGCGGTCGCCAGTCTGGTTAGCTTTACTATTTAAATACGTGAATTGAATAACATTCAAAAGAACATGGGGGAAGCTATTGAGAAATCACACTCACGAATTAGTTTCCACAGTTCACTAAGATTTATTCTTCAGAATGTTACATAAACCAAAGCAAACAACCAGACACAAGAAAAATTAGACTTCGTCACCAAATAATGCAGTTTCGTGGATAAATAAGTTTGTGAATTAGTGAGTCCAACTTCAGTAATTAATTATTCAACCATCGATGTGGCACAACTCCGTAGCAGTTCACCAAAGTTTATAACACTTCATATCACTCCGGGCCATATACACAGTCTACAAAAGTACTACAGCATTGTCCACATAATATTCTGCCGATTACGTAACAGTACACCGACTACATTATACATACACGTGCGAATACTATCCTCTCCCCCCCCCCCGTCCGTACTCCTCCGTAGACAATACCCGACTGACTCCCCAACTATATTCCATATCGATCTATCGAATATCACACATTCGATGCTCACTTATAAACCTAGTTCCGACTTCGTTTATATGCAAAAACCCACATCATCACTCTGTGGTGTTACAAGTTTCTCGTGGAATCCCAGAAACGGAAGCATTCTGGCATACTTCACATTACACAGCAAGCTGCTCCAGAGGTGAAGATCGGGTAAAGGTCTTTGAATATCCCCATTGAGAAAGCGATTCGAACCGAAGACTTTTCTATCACCAGACAGATGTCTTACCGTCCGAGACACCAAGACCGCTCTGCAGAAGAGGATGACAGGTATGAATACTGAAAGTCAGGTGGAAGAGGAAAAAACTTTCGCTGTTGCTACTATCGCTTGATTTAAGACTAACATATTTTGAAATTCGACGACTACTTGTATCTTCCTTATGCGGCCAAATGAAAAATGTGGATAATGCACGGCATCTGAAACCTTTTGACAAGCTACAATCTTGAAACATTTTTCCTATATTGTGGCTCATCTTTTACGCTCTTAGCACTTAAATGGCAAGGCACCTTTTATGCCAAAAATACCTACATTTATGTCGTTTTAGTTATTTTACCGCCTCATGCGTGTTCTATAATTTGCGGAATAAGAACAGAAGGCCTCTCGTATACTTGTTGCCATTTATTTTCGCAGAATAGACTGTGTTTCGTCTCTCTCAGGGGCATTTTTAGCTCAATTAGCCATAAATCTCAGGCAACCTTCTCTTGAAAGCATGGAGCATGATGAACAAGGAGAATATAATGTCTGATAATTTTTTGTTTATGGCTCTACGCATCGCCGATGACGAGGTCATTAAAGTCACGGAAGGAATGGGAAAGAATTAGGCCATGGCCTTTAGAAGGAACCATGCTAGCATTCACTTGAAGTGATTTTGGGAAACCACGGAAAACAAATCTGTATGTTCCATTGATTTGAGGCAAATGACATCTCTATTTGTGTTCATAACATGCACTCATCCACACGCTATCTACCCTGGAATGACGGTCTCTGGAAGCAGGTATTCTACACCTTCCAACCTGAGAAATCCTCTTTCGTATCTCATTTGTTTCCGAAAAAAATTAAGGCCAAATTCAAACTCATATGTACACAATCATTTACCGAACTTTACTATGCACCTTCTGATGATAGTCTCCTTGTTATTATAACGTCTTAAATTTCCCGGTGCATTTTAGTTCTTCAAAGGCGATTAGCAATCGAAAAGTGTTTGCAAAACCGGTGTGAGAATCATCGTAAGGTGTTTGCCTAGGCACATGGTAAATATGATTTAACTTCATTGTAATCTTGTCTGTACACTAGCATTAGTATTTTTTTAAAAATATATACATATTTGTTTTTCGTGTGTAATTCAGTTTGCCAGAAACAACGCACTTCTAGTAGGTGTTTGTTTTTCTAACTAAATAACAGTGTTTGCAGATGTTTGATGTGGTGAAAACATATTCCGGCATCGTCTGCTTCATCAGATTGTTTCGCGGTCCCTTTGATCGTTGATTAACGAAGAAAGAAGGAAACATTGAGACTGTTGAAGGATGATAGGCGCAATTCGGACAACTGCATGGTGTAGAAATAAGTTTGTGTTTCCAAGGAAAACCAAATTCGGATCGTTGTCTTCATTGTTTAATGGGTAGACGTATGAAAAAATGTGGGAAATATAAAATGATGCTCTACAGCTGATTATGATTCCTTCGTAGCATAAAGGGAATAAATAATGCTTCTTTGTTGGATGTAGGACTGCGGAAACTTTAGACGACGCCGCAGGGATAAGAGACGACAAGCATATTTCAGATGACCTCGTTGGGTTCTCGCCAGCTACTCAAAATTCTTGTTTCCGCGAAGAGACAAGCGGATCCTTGGATACTTTACTTTGTTGCAGTGAATGCTAAAACAGACACTGTGAATATCCTTGCCACAGTACACGGCCACTCCGAAACTGTTGCAACCAAGGATATTTAAAAAATTATTTTCATGTTTCTTAGAGTAGTTTACAGATAAAAACCTCATGAGTTTCACTCATGTACTGTACCAGTCAAAATCTGTTATCTTAGCGCATCCCTCAGATTTATTTGGTATTTTATCGTTGTACTGCTACCAAATTTGTAGAAAATGTTGTTGTTGTTGTTGTCGTCGTCGTCGTTGTCGTCGTTGTTGTAATAGTTGTCGTCGTCGGGACAAGGAACGGGAAGAAATTCAGACATGACCTTTTAAACGAACCATCCGGGCATTCCCCTGCAGTGATTTCTGGAAACCATGGAAAATCGAAATCAGGATTGTCAGACGTGATTTAAACCTACGTCCTCGTATACCGGGCTAGAGCGACCGAGCGTGGTGGATGAGCGGTACCGAGAGTGGTGGTGTAACGGCTAGCGTTCTAACCTCGCATTCGGGAGGACGGCGGTTCGAATCCCCGTCCGGGCATCCATATTTAGGTTTTCCATGGTTTCCCAAATCACTCCAGGCAAATGCCGGGATGCTTCCTTCAAAAGGCCATGGCCGAATTCCTTCCCATTCCTTGCCCCCCATCCTTTCCCGTCTCTAAAGACCTCGCTGTAGAGAGACGTAAAGCAGTTTAAAAAAAAAATGGGTGAGCGGTAACGCTGTGGCCTCGCATTCCGGAGGACACCGCTTTGAACCCCCGTTCTGTCATCCAGATTTGGGCTTTCCATGGTTTCCCCAAATCTCTCCAGGTGAATACCGGACTGCTTCCTTCAAAATGATGTCGCTGAATTCCTTCCCGTTCCTTGTCCCCAACCCTTTCCCACTTCTAATGACCTAAAAAAAAAAAAAAAGAAATAAAAATGCTAACGCGACATAGCTCATCCACCCAGCTCGTACGGCAGAATATTGCGCTAACATTGTAAAGCAACTAGGAGCGCCTATCAAGGAAAACAAAGGAGCAAGTTGTCAGGGCAATGTTTCCAGCCTTAAGTCTCTCGTTGCAATGACTGGGACACCTTTTCGAATCTGATAATTACGTCACTTCATTTTTTTTGTCACTTTTGACCAAAAATTTTGCGAGGGTCGCGTATAAGCTCTGAAATGTGGTTTAAGGAAGTGTCTGAGTTCACATGGGAGTATGCTGAAAAACAGACCACAACTTCTCTTTCAATTCATATACATCAATGTCGGGCAACGAAGCTAGCGGATGACTCCTCGTGTTATAAACTACAATCAGGATTGCCAGCGTGCAGGCTACAGAGCTCTCTAGTCACTGACTGATTGCCCAAAACGGTGCCACTTTAAAAGACGAATATTCAAACGCTGCTAAAACAAAAAACAAAAATCACTAATTCTAAAGTGTACCGCACAAAACTAACTGAACAGGATTAAGAGAGTGAGCTATGCATTTGAGTGTCTCCAGAAACACTTGGTAAACTGTTTGAATGTGCGACTGTGAACGATCGAATGAAATTGTCAAGAATGAAGCTCCTAGTCCTATTTAGGCCTACTCGAAGACAACAACGTATGGGAAGAACAAGTAAATGCTAGAGCAGATACCACCAGGCGTCAGCACTGCCAACTCTGTCACAGTCTACAGCAAAACCGTGAAAGGAAGAAATAAAGATACCCAGAACTGACTACAATTGTTGCTACGGGCTACTATGTAAAAACGCTGGTACCGAAAGTGTGGTTTCTGAACAACCTAGGCCTAATCTTCAATGGATACCAGCCTTGAATAAGTTGTACAGTTGAAACATCAATTTATTAAAATGTTAATGAGTAGTATTTTCAGTAATAGGTGGTATAATTATTAGCATTGCAGCAGTAGTTGTAGAGTAATAATAATACTGTATTACGTTGTACGTATTTGAAAATTTGTTAATTTCGAGAGGTTCCAACCAATTTTCGGAGGAGGACTAAGTTAAGTTTGGAGTCAGTTTGTAAATATTATCAATCTAATAAAAGGCCAGTTTGGTCACGATGTCTGCTTCGGTGTGACACCACGTGACTGGCCTTCACCGCAAGATTAACAATGGCCAGAGATGTTACTACAAAATCGATGTAACGGCCATTATTTAATAAGTGTTCTATTATGTGCTAAGAAAGAAATTAATTGCCAGAATACTGAAATGAAAGTTTATACTTCGTTTGAATTGACATATTAATTATTAGTTAATTTATATTTGTTAACTGTAGATGTTTTCATATACTGTCTGTACAGAGATACCGCTGTTATTGTAAGCTAAGGTATATTTAAAACATTAGATCATGGTTATCAGCGTTATTTAATAATAACTGTATTTACTTAAGCAACTGACAAGAAATGAATTGCCAAAATACTTCGTATAACACGCTATGGTTTAATGGTGTCAGAAGCTAGAAACAAAAACCAACTGTTCGTTATAGACTGTATAGTACTAACTATTCTAATGTACAAATAATAAAGTCGAACATGTTATGGTACAGCCGTCTGTTATGGAGAAAGGTAGCAATGAGATGTGTCGTTCCATGTGGGTGGCAGACCCTCTGGACTAATTGGAGGGAGTGGTCGCGCCACGGGGTTGGGTGTTGGCACGCGGTGACAGGGGCGGACGTTTGGCCACGTTGTAGTTTATGGCTCAGTAATTACAAGCCCTCAATTACGTGTCCCCCCTCACCGATATACAATCTGACCTCTTTCAGTCCGGCGGACTCGCGGTAGGTAATTTTTCTTTTCCGGGTGAGCGATACTTGAGCGGCGGGCGGCGCTTTCGTTGAGCACCTTGCGACATTTAGCAAGGCTCGGCCCGCCAGATGCCATGCGAGATTTCGCTAATGCGCCTGGCAAAGGCCCCCTTCCGCTTGTCACTCCTCGGTATGACAGTTCAACGGCCGGTTGCTCAGCCGGGATCCCAGAGGGAGAAATCCGAACACTTCAGCTGAGGCAATTTAGACGTTTCAGATGCGTAATTGATTCTGTCAATCAAAAGGTCCGTCGTAGTAGAAAAAAGGCTACAGAAAAACAACTTCAAGTGAAACTCCCATTAGTCGTTAAGTAACGATTCGTGTATTACTCTCCCGGGTCAGGTTATATCCACTCTGTGGCAACATAACAGTTGTAGACGAAAAAATCGCGCGGTGTTTGGTCTAATTACGGTATTAGCGCTACGATGGTAATACTTCCTTAAACATCTATCATCTCAACACATGTATACGTACATTTCTAGCTGATACCCCCAACTTCCTACGCGTGGACTCAGAATTTTGTTGATAGAAACAAGTATCCTATGTCCTTCATCATGATAGATATTATTTTCTTCTCAAATTTCAGCAAGATCGATTTAGAGTTTTGTCGTGTTTGTAGAGTTACTATCAAATTTATAATATTAGTGTAAATCACTGCGTAGTACTTCCGAAAACCGAATACTTTTAATTTACAGTTGTAATGAGGACAATGATTTCTATGGAACATGAAATCTGTCAGTTTGGAAGTCACGCAATATTCATATGGATTGCTGGGTTTTCATATCCGTCTAGTGCAGGGGTGACACACCCGCGGCCCGCGGACCACATGTGGCCCACCTTGTAAATTTTCTGGCCCGCGAGATTCATCACAGTTTTACAAAATATTTTTTATATTTTGTTTTTACTGTTATATATTTCTTTACAATGTGCGTTTAGTATCATTATTATTATATTATCTACGTTTACAAGTTAGAATAATAGTAAACACAATAATAATAACTCATTATGATTTAATTTTTCACTCCAAAAAAATGTCTGTAGTCAGTATAAATCTAATATAGGGATAAATAATTTTATACGTTGCCCGCGGAGCTATAATTCATTTCCAAAGTGGTCCGCAAGATCATTTGGGTTGGCCACCCCTGGTCTAGTGCAACTAACAAATGGTAAACTTTGTTATGGCATATGCGTTTCGGTTTATTAGACCATCCTCAGTGCCAGTTTTTGTATATTACATTAACGTGTGGACCTGTTCCGTATCAAGAGGAAAAACAATAACAAAAGCTTTTTTCAGAAGATACTTTCAAAAATCTAACGTATGTAAATATGTTTCTTATACAAATTGTACAGTGGGCGAGAAATGTCAAGAGGAAAAAATGATATGGAACGGGTCCACACATTAATTTAATATACAAAATGTGGCACTGATGATGGTCTAATAAACCGAAACGCATATGCCATAACAAAGTTGTTCATTTCTTAGCTGCACTAGACGAAAAAAAAAAAAAAACAGCATTAGTATAGTAGCAAAGGATAAAAGGCTAAAGTATTCAAAATGTTCATATGGATTAGTTCTCTTTCACGAACTGAAGTCAGAGTGATTAATATTTATTATTTAACATCGATGAAACACTTATTAATGTACACCTGCTTTCCAAAGCCTGTTGAAAAATAATGTTGGTTATCACAGTGTGTGTATTATATGAATGTTGGTTCAGCACGTATGCGAACGTTGGAGAGTATGGTGTTCTAAAAGTAGAAAGAAGTTACATCTGTGTTAACTCGCCTGCTAGCCGCCACATACAGTGCAGTTCTGTGTTGATAGGCGTTTTGATGGTGAAGCCTTCTTTCTTTAGCGCCTAACTTGTTCAACTGTAGGGCCGCAAGTGAGATGGAAAAGCTGTGATGTTGACGGGCAACGAACCACGGTAATTACCGTATAAGAACTCATCGATTGCATAGCATTTCAGATTTTGGTCAAACCTGAAACACTTTGCTAGGAAAACCTATTGATTAAAAATTTCTCAGTTGCTCTTATCAAATTTAAAATTGCTGAGTGGTGCTCGCAAATTAAAACCATATACCCGTATGCTCAGTATAAGAATCTTTAATCATGAATGCCAAAGTTAATATATACATCTCATTAATGTGTCTTTTTTTAAATAAATAATATATCGTAAAACTTCATAATTTGCTTATTGTAAAATGCAAAGATATAACCTCATGATTAATTAAAAATCATGATAAACTAATTGAATAATTGCTCCACAGATTTTTTTTCTCTTTTTTATTTAATATTACTATAAGCAAAATACTATAATCTGACGACACGTTATCTTAGTTCTTTTATCGTTGGTCGCTCGAGATTAATTTCCTCAAGTCGCATGTTGAATAAAATTTTGATCACGTGTTACTTGGCCATTAGGTTAAGAGTCGTGGAGCTGCACAGATCCTAAACAGCAATTTGTATTCTAGAGATGTAGTTTAAATCTGAAAGTCGCTGCAAAGTATGACACGAGGTCATGTGACATTGATTGCTAGGATTAAATGGCCAGATGGAGTCAGTATATCTGAAGGCCATTTTATATAAAAAAATTAAAAAAAAGTTCTTCTAACAAGCTCTGCCTTAATCATGTTTACGCACTGTATTGTGTATTCTGTAAGGCATAAAAAAATTTTTCACGCATAAAAAAATAGTAAAACTAAGCAGGGAACAAGCTAGTTACAAGGTTATTATTATTATTATTTTTTTTTAAACTAATTTAGTATTCCACCTGCAGGAGAACCTAACTAAATAAGTGAGTTGATGGACACAGGTTCGAAATGCTGACCAAGTTTACAGGATTACCGAACTGAAAATTTGTTCATGAATAATTATTTAACTATCAAATGTTAGTGTTATCCTTGAAGTTTGGAAACATCATCTCGGTGTAACGAACAGCTAATCAAAAATGTTATAAACCTTTGGCGTGAGAAATAATGTCACAAACTGCAGTTTAGTTACAGAATTCTGCGAGGAGGTTCCGAACAAGTGTTTATTGATTTCTGAGATTCATAATTTCGTGACAGAAGATTAGAATAAGTTGATCACAAGAATGCCAGAAAAACTTTGGCCTTCTCTCGAGCGTCGTAACTTGTGCTGTTGTTCGGAAAAGTACATTTCAGGTGTTTTATAACAAAGTCATCGTAGTTGGCAGAAACATGCCTCACCCCTCTCTTCTCGTTGTACTATTCTCAGATTTGAAGTCATTGATATCTTACTACCGAAATAGATGACGCGCAGCTTAGAGGACGCAATCAACAAAATGTACTTAAACAGCAAGCTATTTACAACAGCGGACATATTTCATGAGCCATATTCAGGTTTAAGCCCTTGTCTCTCAAGAGAATATTAGGGAAGTGGAGTCTTGGACAGAATATGTAATATTTACTGGCATAAATCTTTGTTTTTGCCGTATACCATCCACTTACACAGAATAAATACTCCATTTCACGAACACATAGAGTTATTTCACTGTTGAGAAATTGATCAAACCTCCTTTTTACTTACGGTTTTACACTTCGTCAGCGTCGAGGCCATTGGAGGCAGGAGAGGATTGGGGAGCTAGAAATTTGACCATTACGTTTTGAAGAAACCATCCCGGCATTCACCTAGAATGATCTCGCGGAACCACCGAAAACCGAAATCTGGATGACCGGATGGGGGTTTGAGCCCACGTTCTTTGGAATACCAGACGGGATCGCACTGCACCGGACTTGGTTTGATCCAGCCACATTATGTTTTTTAGAATTTCGTCTCTAAGCAACACCAATGTACAACTATACCTCTGTAGTTGTTCGCTACTGATGCAGCTCCATTGTGCATCCACTTCGCAGCCAGGCACCTCAACATCCCACTCCTCCCTTTGAGCAGTGATCCATTCGTGACCCACATATCCCACGAGGCGGCAACAAGTGTCCTATTTCACGCGGGGTGCCCATTCAGCCTCGCAGCCTACCCCCGTAGAAATTAGTCCGCCTGTATAAAATTGTATCGTGAGCTCGTCTTTCGGCGGGCAAGACGAGTTATTATGCTGATGACAGGCTATTCTGATGCTAATGGCGGCAGCTTGAATGGGATGCACTGCTTCCAGTGGAGCAGGGTAAAGACTCGGATCGGCTGACGGGGATTTAGTAGCGCTGATGCGCGCCCGCAGATAGCGCCAGATTATCGCGTTCGGACGTCCAGCACAGCGGGAAGCCGGATTCCTCTCCCACTGGTCAACGGGCTGGGGCCACAGTGTGGGAACGGACACCGCCGCTAACGGAACGTCCAAATATTGAGATCACTGTCTGGTGTGCGTGCCAAAACACTTAACGGGAATCGCTCGTAACAATAGCCAGCCATGATATCATCTTACCACAACATTTTGAGGTGTCGGAAGTTGATCTGTACGTTGCTTTCAAGAATATATTTTCGCCGATGGTATGTAGTTAAAGAACTAGATGATGAAAGAAACTGAATTACAAATCCCTGCCTGTTGATCATCTAATTGATGGTTACAAGAAGCGCCACTTGCTAAACCTCACTCAAAGTAAAATGGTTTCACGGTGTTGACAGAGGTGACTTCGGAGCCTCATTAATCGTAGTGCTTTTTTTTTTATTGCTTATGGCTTTATGCTAGTCTAGAGGCGGTGGAAGATTGGGGACAAGGAACGGAAAGAAATTCGGCAATGAGTTTTTCAGGAACAATCGCGGCAAACTGAAATAAGGATGCCCAGACATAGATGATTCTTCCTTCGGAATGACAGGCCCGAGCGATACCTCTCACCCAATAGGCTCGATGTGATCTGAATTATTACGAACGTAGATAAAATACCTAACGCATATATAAAAGGGAACTTTCCCAAACCAACCTGCAGACTTCAGTCACCAGCTGCCATGGCTTTAAATCTTCACATAATATTTCGTTTGTAGTGTTGCAGTAATTAATTAAAGTGTGAGAATAATCCTGAACTTCGAGTGCGTAATGATGTATTCGAAGTAAACAGTTAGACTCCAGTATGAACAGTAGTAAAAAGAAAGAATGAAACCAAGCTACCAGAGGGCTACCGCTAGAACACCCAACGGCTACACCATGATGCTTTGAGATTGGAAGAACTATGTGTAATAATCTTCAGAGAGCGAGAAACGATCCTGGATCCTGGATGAAGAGACAACCCAGTTTGTCCACAGAATAGTAAACCACTCTTTGAAAATATGGTGCTGAGAGGAAACAATACAACTTCAATAGAATTTCAATATAATTCCAGTGCCTTGCAATGTCGACCCCGTGTGTTCTAATTCATTCACAGAAACTGGGGTGTTGCTGCAGAATGCTAATCTCCAACTCTGATGTATGTACATAGTATTTGCTTGTCCTTTTATGTATGATTAAATTGTTTCAACGATGTTAATCTTAGCAAAGCTACTTTGTACTATGTAAATTCATCAGAAATCAATAAACAACCTGAGTACGGCTGCCGCGATCAGCACGCGCCACAGGCCAGCCCTCGCCACCTTGCAGCCACCTCTCCACCACGTACCTAGTGTCGTTTCATCTACCCGGGCGTTTGATGTTTACCGACTGAGCAACGGAAAGTAGGACACCATCCCTGCCAGCATAGGCGGCTCCCTTCCCACGGCTCGCTGTTGATAGCTGGAACGGTGCGGCCGGCAAATACCGTGGCCGTGGGAAGCCACCTTGAAATGCTGATCAAACTTGCTCTCTCCAGCACCAAAATCATCCTTTAGTTTGCCTAAAAGATTTTAATAGGATAAGCAAAACTAAACTACGCCTAGAAGTATTCTATACGAACAATGCACCAATCAGTTGGATATATTCAGGTTGGAAAATGGAACAAATTTGAGCACAAATTTTTATTATCCTAATGATTACACAAGTAAGTAAGACTACTTGTGCTGAGAAGAACAGAAAGCTATTAACATATTTCTTTAGTAGTTGAGCAAAGTATACAAATACCGTGGCTGTATGGTAAATATCGAGAGATTTCTGCTTGAGGTAACAGGTAAAAGTTCAAAGTTGTCACCAAAAATATTTCACTTTAAGTAAATGTTCTGGATAACAGTAGTTTCTATATTCGATTTTTCAAACTGTGAATTAACTCTTACGTATGTTTAATGCTCAGTGGTTCGGGGTTCCTATGACTGCTACCTCTTCCAGTACGGTTCACGAGATAGACCTCCTCATTCTCATTACAACCATTGGTACTGGACAGGGTTAGCACCACGCTCCGGCTATTCTCTACCTTCCCGCGGAGTTTCCTCCAAGGAACTCAATTGACAAAAGGCTGAATGGACCTAAGGAACAGTTCCAGGAGTTCAGCTTTGAAGAAAAATCCTTGGTTTTATCGGTAACCGTAGCCCAATCGTCCGGGCTGTAGACAGACGTTCTACCACCCGAGTTACGCGGAATATTGTTATGTATGTATGCTCGATTCGGCCAACTAGGACCACGTTGAGCCTTTGTTTGGCTTGAGTTTTTGCTGTAGATGTGTACACATCATGTTATAACTATGGTTGTTAGCCCTAGAGGGCGTATCTGATATAATTAAACACAACTCTCAAAATTTCAGCGTCCATGGGGATTCGAACCCGAGACCGGAGCAAAGACAATTTGAAATCAAGCGCATTAACCATTGAGCTACCATACCGCTCATAACAGCATTGTTAGTGAATATAAAATATGAATAATCTGACATCAGTTGGTTCTGCAGTTATAAATTGTTGTCACTTTACCCATTTGGAATCTCAAACTTTCTCATACAGCTTATTGCGTGATCGAATATCGAAGTGCTTTCTCCTCCAGCAGGACACAGGCGATCCCACGATGACTGCAGAGCTTGCATTAAGTAAGAGAGCACCAAGCGTACTCCACCCTCGCAGCAATAACAACAGGTGACCCTCCATCTGAACTCTCCGCAGGAAGCCTCGGACAGGACAAAGACCGTTCGGAAAGGGGGCCTACACACCGCGTATACATTCGCGGAGACGCTATTTAATCAAACACACCGGAAAAAAAGGACGACCACACAGGACTCGTGCCAGTTCGATTAGACGAGCGTGCCCTCCGTTAATGGAACTTTTGTCGGCAGACAGCGGAAGCGCTGTGTCAGCCGAAGCGGCCGGGAAAATTGAAAGGGCGTTCTCCCCGCCAACTCCGCACACGCAAGCCGGCTTGATCAATGTCCACTGGCGCTCCACATGTGGAGTCACCCGACCAACTCGCCGGTCTCCTTATACGTCGATCCGATTATCTGGTGCGGTATATCCCCGGCTGTTTAGCGCGGACGCATTACAGGAAGTGACTCTCCTCCATCAGTCAAGCAGGATTGCGTGCGGACGAGTTTCTCCCCGCGCAGACTGTACTCCCCTGGACCGTGGGCGAGGAACACGGCCTACGGTTTATAAGATAATGTGCTGATGGTCTGTGGCTGGCGGACCGCTTGATAGCGCTGCTGACAAATGTGGCCATTGTGAGGCTTCACACCTCTGTTTCTTCTGTACTGGGGACGTAAAGAAATGGAAACCCATCCGC
Source organism: Vandiemenella viatica (assembly GCA_031002005.1). Lineage (NCBI taxonomy): Eukaryota > Metazoa > Arthropoda > Insecta > Orthoptera > Morabidae > Vandiemenella > Vandiemenella viatica. Next base: position 125,968,085 of record JARYHS010009186.1, read on the forward strand.
GCGGTGACAGGGGTGTTTTGTTGGGACGGGCAGATGTCGTCGCAACTGAAGACTTGAGTCGTTCGCGGGACAGTCTTCACTGACTTTTCCTTCATTCCATTTGAGAAGCGGTTTGTGACCAACACACTTGGGTGAGCAGTAAACCTTACTGACTGGCTTGTTGGAGGATGTAGGTTTGAATTCCCGTCCATCCATCCTGATTTCGGTTTTCCGTAGTTTTCCAAAATTTCTTCAAGCCAGTATTCGGGTGGTTCCTATAGAAGGTGATGATCAAATCCCTTCTCCTTCCTTGCCCATAATCGTCTCCAAGCTCTAATGCACCGCAGTAAGAATATATTGGGACTATAGCAACAATAAACAACCTTTCACCGTTATCTTTAAATTCTGCAAATTGTGAGTGTGCAGCCACCTTTTAGTCAATCCACCGCAACGTTTTTAACTGTCGCCTTAGATTTTTCAAAGGAACAATAATAGTCCTACACCATGCATCGCGCAATGCATTTGAACGGATCAAAGTACCTGTACTAGATCTAGAGATATAATTTTTCACGAGTCTGTGAAGTGCAAATTTATCCACAATTTTGTCTACTTCCCAACTATCATACGATAAATAAATAATAATCATATTTAATTTCTTTATGTTTATACCCCTAGTGTAATTTTTAAAACTACCCCAAGGGCATGAACATACAAAAATTAAAGATTATAGTGAATGGTTAATCTTTTTTAATTTGGGCTCAGGAGAATATTAGGAGCAGGGAATGGGAAGAAATTCGACCATGGTATTTTGAAGGAACCCACCCGAATTTTGCCTAGAGTGATTTCTAGAAATCATAGATAAAATAAAATCAGGATGTCCGAACGGAAATTTAAATCTGCTTACTGCTGAATAGTGTCAGGTTACCAAAAATAAAATAACTTTTATTTTGAACCAAAAAATAATTGGTGATTAGACATACTGAAGAGCAATCAATGAAGATACTGGTTTAACAGGCAATTTTATGAATAAAAAAGTCACGCCATCCAAATTTAGTTTCCTAGTCTTCACTATTATGAATCTGTAATCAGGTTGTGTCTGTTCCAGCATTATGTCATATCTTCTGAATGCATTTTGAAGTGTTTTACAGTGCACAGTGCAGCTCTGGTGCAGACCAGAAGATGGCGGCAGAGCCAGCCGCCGAAAGCTCGTTGTTTTTTGTCGTCAACACCATACGGCGGAGAACCCGTGAAGGCTACATATCAGCTAACCCTTTGTCAGATGCCAGACACCATCACGGTGACGCAAATAATTACGCCAACGGCGTTACTGTGAATACGAAAGTAAACAAATTGTCACGTATAATAATATACGTTGGCTTTAAGAGGTGGTACGCATAGATAAAATTTCATTCGGCCCAAATCTTTATAAAAAAATAAAAATAAAATGCGAGAGAGACAATAAAAAAAGAATAATGGAAACCTTACGTAATGGTCGGAAAGTATAAAAAATGGAAGTTATTGTAAAATGGAAATGTATTATAATTTTCTAATTCTCTTGGCATTTAAAGGAAATCTGTTTGTTACTTTTCCATGATAGCGGATATCATACGGTAGGCATATTAACTGAAATGCCAGGAAAAGCCGAGAATACGAGAGCATCAAAATTTTTGTGACGACTCCCCAGTTTTATAAGCTAAACAAAACACTACGTCGTTCGAAATGTGAAATAATTACCGTTGTATTTCTGATTGAAGTTACCGATTTTAGTGCTTCACAAAATCAGATGAAAAATTTAAGAACTGTTTCTTCTGCTGAAACTAATGAAGAGAGACAGCGTTACCATAAGATACCGCACCAACAAGTTGCAGGAGAGTTTATATCTTTGGCCGGAAGCCAACAGCAGCCTGATAATCTCTGCTAGCACTCACCGCTACCAGCAGCAAAATTTATTTCGAAGTGTAGTGTCGTAAGCGAACCGCCCATGCTTATACTTATGAAGTCTATAACATCATTTTATTTTACACCTGCAATAACCGCTAAAAACGTAAACACCTTGCAAAATTGTCTACTTCTTTCCTTTGTAATCTTGCAATGGAATTATCTCAGACATTCCTCCAATTAGACAAAGTACAACAATAATGACTCGAAGCACAAACATTCCTCTGTATTTACTATTTACAGACAAGGTTCTTACTGCCGCATGTGTCTTTAGTACAACAGAAAATGAGGTGAAACTGGTAGAGAAATTTAGAATAACATCCACAAAATACGTTAAAGAAGTATCTAACAGATACAACCAGGCCGATATCCAGTGTCGCTTACCTGTTACCGTGACCAAAAAGACCAAAGGTGTATGATGTATGTGTATTTATCATATGAGCATAACATGTCAAGACGCCGAAAGTATAATCAAAAAACTTTAGCTGGTGGTTTGGAAACTTTTCCTGTAGACAGGGATTAATGGTGTTGACCGAAGGCGCTTGTAGTCTCTTAACTCACTTCGTACATCTTAGGTATTTTTTGTTAAAGCTGTTCTCGTCATGGAAATTGAGAAGTGATGAATGACTTGGTAAAATTAGAATTTTCGGGTATATAGCTTGTTTTATATTTCTTTTATCTCTTTTTTTATTATACGTAGAACCTCAGCACATCTAAACATATAGACAAAATTTAAAGATTCATATCTGAGGCTTCAAAAAAACGCCGATATTATCAGCTCTAATAAAGCTCCGACGTATTGTAGACCAAATAATAATGCACAGAAGGATCATGTATTATTCTTTGAGCAATGCCACTGATTAGCTATCTATTATTTCTTTTTTAAAAAATGCAGGATTTTGTCTGAGACTTCGTCCACGTGAAACTAAAAAAACCTCCCCATCGTTTTCTCATTAATTTGTAAATTATCGTTATTAGCTAACAGTTCAAACGCAGATTTGTGATTTGTATCAGAGAAAGCCTAAAATAAGTATGGTGTAACTCCAATTTATTAAATAAATGGAAACTAATTGTTAAAACATAATCCTATAAGGCCAAAGAGTAAATGTTAATTTACCGATGTTGTTGATTTTAACACGTTATTCTTCTTTCAAAGACGTAAGCGAAACATTTACCGCCAACATTTTTACAGTACGGAATGCAAAAAACGGAACGGTTAATGTTCAGAACGTGTTTTAATATCCTCTTTTACTACATGTTGATCTAACGAGGAAACATTCCTCAGATTTTACGCTCTCAAACTACGAAAAGACTCTTTAAATCGATTCAGCATTTCTTTCGTGATGCGGGAGCAAACAGACAAAACTTTTTAAAATAATTTTTTTTGGCTTCATCGACATCCCAGTCAATGAGCTGAATCGTTTATCCCAAAGGAAGGAAAGGCTGGGGGCAAGGAACAGGAAGGAATTCCGTCATTGCATTTTGAAGAAACCATCCCGGTATTTGCGTGGAGTGATTCCAGACAACAATGTAAAATCGAATTCTGGACGGCCGGACGGGGATTCGAACCTACGTCCTCCCGAATGCGAGGTCAAAGCGTTATCGTCCAACCACCACGCTTGGTACGGCTTAGTGAAAGGATCTATAATGGTATAGGTGTACGCTTAGATGATGTTTGTAGTTATGGATCCGAACCACTGACATTAAGTTCCTTTATTTCATAACGTTATATACAGTCGCTATTCACGATGTTTAGTTCTATGTTGTCAGACTGACAAAGATGGAGCATCGCATTTCTTTTCAATACCACGGACTAGAATGGAGATGATATGACTATTTCTATGTTCCTGCTGTTTTACTTTCCGATGAGAAACACAAGACAAATAAGTTCACACCATGCTTGCAGTACAGTTCAGGTTTAAATAAAAGTCCACAGTTGCATTGGGGTCATTCAGTTTATAATCAGTCAATTTAAGCAGTAAGCCACAAGATCCATTCTTATCTAATGGCTGTAAGTGTTCACATAAAATAGTAAATAAACAAAGTATTTCAGTTAGCTGAAAATACTGACTAAACTTAGATAGGTAATGGCCAAAAATTGTTAATTTTAGTCAGTTATTATTCTGAGCTTGAAATGTTAATATTTTTTTGCAATGACTGTCAAAAACTGGAATTTAAATTTAATTAAAAAAATATTTCTCCATTTTCTTACAAACTTGCTCAATGAGTATAGCAATCGCTGCTACCGTTGTGCAATGGTAATAGCGAAAAAATGTTACTAGCAAACAATTGCGATACAAGTTGTAAACCTAATTCTTTAACTGTGCAGCAGAAAACATCATGTCTTCCGGTTTCATCCATAATAAAGAATGGTTACTATGCGTCTTCTGGTCCTATTATTGTATTCTCTTCGTATATCCGGTCTCACGCTGAAAGACCGATATTGAAGTATTATGCCTTTGTGGACAGGGGAGGTGCAGAGTTGTGGAGAAAGCCACAACAGTAGACACGGTACACCGACTCCAAGATCGTCTTACTGGAGGCCGTTACGTAACACGTGAACATCCAGCCTCACCGCAGGGTGCGGCTCCTCAAGGCAGCATCAGCCACTGCCTGCGCTTAACATCCAGCTAATTACTTAAAACAGGCTGCAAGTGAACAGTCATTTATGTTAGTTTAAAAACCTCTGTCATGTTTAATACTATAACAACTCATTGCTTTTGCTTAGGGGGCGTCCATTAATTACGTGAGGTGAAATAAGGGGAGGTGAGCTCCAAGCGAAATCTCACGAAACCTCACCAAGGGGGAGGGGGGGGGGGTCAACGGAAATCTCACGTGAGGGTTTTTTCTTTAAAAAAAAAAATCTAAAAAAGACGAGGTTTATTAGTGGGGTGGGGGGGGGAATCTCCATCAAAATCTCACGTCATTTTGGAGATCCGACGAAGTCTCATCAGAGGGGGAAGAGGGGGGTCCGGAATTCCGGAAAAACCTCACGTAATTAATGGACGCTCCTTATGGCTTTACTCTTCATCGACGTCGAGGTTATTAGAGGCGAGAGAGATCTGGGGGCAAGGAACGGGAAGGAATTTGGCCATGACCTGCTGAAGGAACCATCCTGGCACTCTTCTGTAGTGATCAGGGGAAACCACTGAAAACCAAAATCTGAATGGCCGGAAGGATTCGAACCCGGGTTCCCCGAATGCAAGGCCAGAGCGTTACCCATCACCCATCACGCTCGGCATATGCCTGCTGTGATGTGAGGTCCGATGCTTACTCACCAGGCTCGGGGAAAACTGAATAAAATGGTTAAGACATAAAGCTTCGAAACAATAATTGTATGCCTCACTATTAGATGCTAGTAGCCCATTACTCTTCATCTTCGTTTTTTTTTTTTTTTTTTTTTTTTTTTTTTTTTTTTTTTTTACAGCTTTACGACTCGTCGATTTCGTCGTTATGATAGCCGGAAATGGAAGGGAAGTAAGGAACGGGAAGGAATTCGGTCTAGTGTTTGAAGGAACTATCCCATCATTCTCCTGGTGTGAAACGTAAATCTGGATGGTTGATCCGGGATCAACTCCGTGTCCTATTGCATGCAGCACCGTATGAAATTATAGATCAAAAAAGGGAAAAGGGGAAGTAACAACCAACTACTGCAAATAATCTGCAAGAGCTAAGCAAGAACTGTAACTATGAAGGTCTCATAATAGCGTGATACACGCTGGATCACGTGACACTTACGACTTCACTCTCACTTAAATGTGGATGTTTATATACACAGGTATCTTTTCATCAGCAAGGAGTTATGGAAGTATAAAAAACGGCACTCACACTCTTATTATACACAACACACAGAGCAGCTGCTATTACATACGAAGAACGTTGTTGTTACCTTGCCGTTAACTATAGAATACGTAAACCGCAAGATGGTAACGCTGGAGGCTATAGTTAACTCTTCTCATAGTGCCTGCCTAGTAGGCGATTATTGTGTGATATTCTTCATTACCTTGAATAACGTATTCTAACGCCGCAGCACCCGGAATATCGTTCCCCCCGCCCCCCCCCCCCCGGCTTCTGGCTTTATGCCTCGTCGACATATAGAAGTGAATAGATGCGATAAAGGAACGGGAATGTATTCGGCCATGGCTTTTTGAAGGAACCATCCAGCATGAGAGGCCACAGATATCGTCAACCTCCAGGCTCTGTTCCGAGTATCAATATGTTTCAGGTTTCAGATTCTATTTGTGTTTAGGGCTTTACGTTTCGTCGACGTTGATGTTATTATAGCCGTGAGTGGACTGAGGGCAAGAAACGGAAAGGAATGCGGCTTAGATGATTTCGGGAAACCGTGGAAAAGCGATATTAGGAAGGCCTGTAGAGTTTTGTGGACTATCATTTAGGAAAGTCATACGGCTTTCCTATGATTTCTCTTCCCCATGATGATAGCGTATAGTGTAATCGTCTCTCTCCGTTTTAAATACTTCTGTTAATAACTTTTGGTCTCTTAAAATTAAACAGAAATTCTTGAAATACTCCAGGTGAAAGTTTTAGGATCAAATTCAGCTGAAATTTGTGTTTCAGCCAGATAAGGTCACGCAATCATGAAAGCTATTTAAAAAATTGTTTTTCGTAAACATTAGATCTTTTTAAATTTGCCTTAGGAGGTTCAAAAAGGTTCAAACATCCGAAAAGTTGAGATTAGTTCACCCGACCCATAAGGTATATCAGTTAGATCAGATAGTGCATTCATGACCTTTAACCCCCCCCCCCCCCCAAAAAAAAAGTTCGTTTAGTCCCGAGAAATAATTTTTTTTAACGTTTGTGGACTCTTTTCATTGCGTTTTTGGCTTAAATCAACCTTAAGGGACCAATAATGATTGAACTTAAGATACGGTATAGATCATTTTAGGTGACATCGATAATGACATTTGGCTCCAAAAACTCATTTTTTTTGTCCAATAATAAAAAGTCACTTATCTTTTGTATCTGTTGGTTATTATATTGTGTGATACTAAATTTGTAGTCTGGGACAAGTGACCACACCCAGTTACGGGCTTATACTCGGTAGTTGTGTAACAGTAACGACTAATCACGAAACATGAGAGGGACCAGAAAACATACTTTTTCTCGTCTTGTAAAATGTATGAATTTTTTGTATCGCTGAATAAAGTCAATGCAGTTGCCGGTAACTGTTAACCGAAGATGCGTAAGACAGTATAGCAATATTGAAGAGTTTCAGAAATTTTCATTTAATCATCCCGAAACAATGCCAAGTGAATTAATGAGTGTTTTTTTTTTTTTTTACTTCTTGCTTTACGCTTTGTCGACATCAACTTCATTTCATTAGAGGCGGAAAAGTACTGGAACAAGGGATAGGAAGGAATTCAGTCTTTTGAAAGAACTCTCAGAATATTAACCTGGAGAAACCATAGAAAACCCAAATCTGGATGGTCGGACGGAAATTCGAACCTGCATCCTCTTTAATGTGATACCAGAGCTTTACAGCTTATCCACCAAGCTCGGTTTAAGCGTTTTGGATGTGTAAGTACTCACAGGCAATTCAGACAAGAAAGTATTGTCTTACACCTTTATCTCTACTACTACAAAACCGCAAGGAGCTGCGCCTTTGTCCAGGCATTATACATAAAATACAGAACCCATTTGGATGTGATATTCACAGTTTGAAAGCTTATGGACTATCTTATAATCCGCGGTATATAGATTGTACGTTACCGGGCAACAGAGCAAGAAATGTTTCGTTCTATCGTGGAGATCGTTTTTTGATGATTACATTGGGAAGGAATTAGGATTTTGGTTAGATATAATATTTTGTGTAGTTATTTAAGTCTCAAGACAGGCCAGTTGTGCGGGAGCAAACCTCAGGAGCAGTTGTTTCCTGTTAGAATGCTTACAACCTGGCACAGATGTAGTCGCACCGGACCAATGACGCCAACCGAGCTGTCGTGAGGCCACGGCGTTTTTTTTTTTTTTTTTTTTTTTTTTTTACTTTCGGCGACTAAGCGATTCAGCCAGCTCAATGTGTTTTATGATACCTCTTCATGTGAATTTAGTTTTTCCAGTGCGTTTATGCTTCCTATGTATAGACACCACAGGACGGACAGGACATTCACACAGACACACAACACTTAAACATCCATGTCCGCGGCCAAATACGAACCGGCGATCTTCGGCACGTGGAGCTAGTGCTCTAGCCCCCACGCTGCCGAGGCCGGCGGGGCCACTTCATCGATCGATACCAGCCAGGCAAGATGGGTTAAATAATAGCTAAACCATGTCTCGTTTCCTCTGCATCACCACCGTGCTTCCGTTATGTCAATTCGTCATTCCAAAAGTAGATTAAAATGTTTTAGCATTTACTGTAGTTTACGCAAAATACATGCAGCAATTTTAGAAATCACCATTTTTAAAGGCTGTCTAGGGTTATCTTTGCATTTTGAGCTAGCAACTGTATTGCGTACCCTCTTTAGCTATTAATAAAATTGGATTACTAAGCCGATAGTTTCTTAGAAAAAATTATTATTGGTACTGTCAGCTAGGCATCAATAAGCCCTGGTCTTTACCTGACTAACGTACCAATGTGGTGGTATCAAATTGACTATTTTCTACCCTAATTAACAGGCCACAGGATATTGTTTACATCCGCAAGACCAAAATGCCTCAAGCAGAAGATATCATCAAGAAAGAAGATGATAATAATTCCATGTGGTCGTAATGATCTGGGAGCAGGGTTTCTATTGGCTGCGTATTCCGCCCCTGTCGTAGCCACCTTCACCTAACCTGGCAATCCTACCGGGTACAGGTACAGGGTAATGTGGAATCGGAACCAGAGAAGCGTCCTGACATACTTCACATTACACAGCAAGCTATGCTAGAGGTGAGGTCGGGGCCTATGAAAATCCCCGCCGAGACAGGGATTGGAAACAGGAAATTTTCGATCTCCAGTCAAACGCCTTAACCACTGAGCCATCAGACCGCTCAAGGAAAAATATATTGCAAGAGTATTAGAAGAGATTAGCAAATGTCCAGAAGGTTAATCAAACTTACACCATGAGGTCTGCTCCCAACTAAAACCCATCACAGCAATCTCTATCCACTCAGCCCAACTGACAATCTAGGATTGGGCACAGGGCATATAAGCCATTCTCTTACAGTACTGAGATCAGATAGGCCCCCACATATCACACTGCATCTAAGACGAAATACCCATAAAACATTACACTACTACACAGACAAACACGCCACTCTTTGAAGTACGATAATATTGTGTTTTGATCACGTAACTTTGGTTATTTATTTCTTCAATTTTCTGAAATGATGTACATTATAACAATAATCAAGCTTCCACATCAAAGATTAACACTCTTATAAGCATAACGAAATTGTGGAATTTATGATAAATGTTACAGAGATACTGCGATACAAACGTTTATGATTTGCTAATAGAAAAGAAACAAAAATCAAACGCCTCCATCATTTCGAAGATGCGCGCTGGTGAGGTAGCAAGAAATTGCTAGTTTAACCTGTAAAATAAAGGATAACTCAGTTGCACAGTGGTTGCAATTGCTTGATGATTCACCGTTCACCCTCATCTACCTTCCTAATCAGGTTTCGAAGTTCCCTCCTATTCAACGATTCTAGACGCCTCACATATTTTACCCTATTGACATTTAAAACAAGGTCAAGGTGTGAAACTCCGGAACAGACTAGGTGAGGGAAGATGCAGAGTGTTTTCTAGTACGCAACAGCCGTGTCAGTGCTACGTGATCTGATACAGTCGACAGTGGGCTGCGCGCGAGGGCGTAGCGTGGGCTGTGCTCCTGGCATCCGGCCACCGCGTCCTGGTCGTCTGCACGGCGCGAGGGTGACTTAAAGCCTCGGTAACGACCACTGATCGAAACGCCGTAATCCTCAACTTTATATCTATAGACATTAACAACTTTTTCTGGCACACTGCTTTAATATAAATCGGGTGAAAGATCGATTGTGATAATCTCTTGTTTCTCATAAGTTAAATTTATTTGAACAGTTGAAAGAGTAATAAGTACAATGTCGCTTTTCTTTAACATCACGAATCTGATCGCTGCAATATGCGATATGGGTTTGTAGTGAAGTACTAAATAACGGTGTATTGCAAGGAACGTAACCACAACGCTAGTGTGCATACACTACAGAGATATATTCAACTTTTTTGTTTCTATGTTGCTCTGTGATTGCTGCTACAGGTTTTTAGTACCTGCCACTTGGAAAGTTCTGCTTTCGTCTGACTATTATACCCATGAAACTAAACAAGCCTTTGAGCGAAGATGCAATTTTCTAAGAAAGACTTGTTCCTCCAATGAAAGAACAACTTGCTTCATATTCACTAATCACACATTGCTTTACTTATACTAAAATTTAGCTCACCCTTTAACTAAAATATATAGCTCTCAGCATTGTGCGGAAGGCCCAGATTAGTGTACGAAAAGTAAGGTCATGGAATACAAATAATTTTTAATACCTATCTCTACAAAAGTTTTTTTTTTTTACAAAATATTAAAGGTTTTCAGAAAGTGAACAATCGTTTTTTATTTTTATAAAATAGTCACTATTGTTATAATTTGTATTTCCGCTTTTAGGAGTCGACTGGCATACCCTACCGAGCGTGGTGGGTGAACGGTTAACGTCCTGGCCTCGCATTCGGGAGGACGCGGGTTGGAATCCCTGTCCGGGCATCCAGATTTGGGTTTTCCATGATTTCCCCAAATCACTCCAGGCGAATGCCGGGATTCTTCCTTCAAAAAGGACATGGCCAAATTCCTTCCCGTTCCTTGTTCCGAGTCCCATCCCGCCTCTAATGACCTTAGCCGTCGACGAGGTGTAAAAGTAATAAGTAAGTAGTAAGTAAAAGACGTATCCTCTTCAATTTCTGACGGACTCTCTTAGATCAAACCACTATTTGTCTCCAATCTTCTTCCCCTTCGCCACTATGCTCTTCTTTGCCATCTAATCTAGTCTGTGGCCTTCTAGTAGGTCCCCTTTCCTTCCTTTTTTTCCCCAAGAGCGCTAACTTACGTATTTCTTCTCAACCATTCTCTTAACATCCCCATTCATTCTGCAATGGCCATAAACCTTTTTTACTCACTATACAAATTAGAACTTTATTTTTTTTCGTAAGACATGCGAAAACTGCATAATATTTTGTGCGTTACTTCCCTTGCTGTCTTTTTCAGGGACCCAAATACGTGTATGTTACAAATCTGGTTGCCTCCCTTGCGTCTGCGTGTTGCGGGTGGCATGCAAACCTTCAAGATTGAGGTAACAGTATGCTTCTTAATCACACCAGTGATTTACTAGATCCAAGGAACGTTAAGTTTAAAGTGCGTGGATTCTAGCATCGGGGATATTTGCTCATCTTAAGATTTTGCAAGTACGAGTAATGCGTATTGTATTCACAATTCATCTAAAAAAATATATATTGTTTGATACTGGAACGAATAACAGCTGTTAGTTTGGCTCCTGTGATCATTGATTTTTTCCTCTATATTTTGATTTTTATAAAAATAAATTTTATTTTTATTGCTGATGAAACAAGTTTACAAAATAGTTAATGCTTCAGGGGAAATTGCGATCCAGTCATATGAATCAACTGAGGGTAACAGTTAGCACTTACAGATTTATAAATTACGGCTATAAGAAATGCAGTTAACTCAACTGAAAGTAAAGTAGTTCGAATTTTTAATGGTTTTAATAATAAACTGTGGTTTAGGGAAGTGAAAATTTCCGTAAGTTGTGAGTAATGACGGAATTTAAAGAGTCTTTTGTAATTTTGGTGATGATAATCAACTTTAGGAGGTGATTGTGGTTTGGTGGGTTCCATGAAGGTGGTTAATCCTCCAAGCCAGCTTACTTGGTAAATTTAAATGAAGTGATTTCCCCCTGCCTTTCCCAGTGATAGAAACGTGGTACTGTTCTATGTGCTGTGTACATGTTCCGCGTAGTGTGTTCTTTACGATGAGAAATAATGATAGAAGAGAGAGGGCGAAACCCGGTGCCTGCCAGTTCAGGCCTACTCTTCCGAAAGACAAGAAGTTACCGTCAAGCTTGACGTGCCCATTCGACGGACGAATCACCATCAACATTGCCCTATGCTCTCACTCCATACTTAATGTGGAGAGTTTTGGGGATTAACAGTAATTCACGAATTAAAAAATATTTTATTCATTATTATCACTGTAGTTTTTCCATGAAAATTGTTTCAGCATAGATACTAGTTTTGTCAAGCAAATTGTTGGTTTGTAATAAAAAATGCTAATATGACAAAATAAAGTTGTTTGAAAAAACAAGATTTTTCGGTGGAAAAATGAAATGATAACGATACGAAAATAAATTTTGTTAGCTTCAGTACTTTATATGTCACATCTGGATGCAATGTCTAAAAATTAGTTTCTAACTTTTTTTTTACGTTGTTCATTATTACAATTTTATTATTTTTTAAAAATATTTCTTAATTACATAATCGCACCTTAAGTTTTTGAACAAAGTGTTGGTTGGAACACTCCTGAATTTCAAATGTATGGTTGTCCGCATGTTGCATTATGTAATATGCTGCTTTTTAGCAGAGCAGCCAGCACTTACAGACAAATGCAACTGCTTCTTCACGGAAGAGATACGGAAATATTTTACACAACTAATTACTGACAGCATAAATACAACACGGCTTGGAATACTAATTGTAATTATGTGGAACGAAAGCTGAAACTTTATGTCTCACTTTGGAGACTCGGCTTAATTAGCTATGACAACATTGTCATGATTTAATAAATGAATTGTTTTGATAACGGCGTTGTTAAAGTAAGAGGCTCAAATTGGCGCCGATTCACAGGGGAAGGCTGTGCGAGAACTTCCTTTAGTCTCAGGCGATGTAAATTAACGTGCTTGCGCCTTGAAGAAGCGGTGCCAACCGTAATTAGTCACGAGTATCGCGCACCGAAATGAAAATTAGTCGTCGTTATCTCCGGGAAATCTCGGAGCGCCGTTGTTGCTTTTAATTCACGCCATGCGTTATGTGGTTTCACTGCTGTCGCTTGAGGCGCGAGATAGAAACAACTGTTAGGTGCTGCAACCCGATATTGCTACAACAAGTGGTATCAGATATTCTCATACAGCTGTGATAGCCAATACACCTCGTTTAGTTGTTAGAATTTAATGCCAATACAATAAAACTCAGTTAGAATTGTGATGAAAGTCTGCATTAATATTATAAATGCGAAAGTAATTCTGCTACGTTTACAGGACTAAACGGCTAAATAGATCTTGATGAAAATTTACAAGGAAATACTATGTTATCATTAGGAAGGACATGGGATTCTTTTTTTGGGATAAGTATCATATTTTTTCACGAAATTTTGAAATCTAACGGAACAGTGACAAACAGACGGATAGCGAGTGTAAATCTCTGTGAAGTTTTATCGGTCTCTTAGGCTTCATTTCTCTCGTAGTCAGTTTGTGGGAAACCTTTTGCGTAACTTATAACATTTTATATACATCAATAGCAATAAAATTCTAAGTCTCCACGTACGAAGTCGCGGGTAAGGGAACGTCCATGAACTACGTGACTCTGTATAGGGCGGAGGTGTTGGCTGGAAAGCTACTCTGGGCTACGGGGGTTTCCGAGCGAGGCCACGCAGCTTTCCATTCATATCATCTTTACAGTTAAAATGAGGTACAGAACACACAATAGCTTGTGAATATTTATTTCCGTTATTTAATTATTTCGGTATGTAATTTACGATAGTCTGACAAGAGAAAACAGTAAAAAGTGTCTTCTTGAATCGAAAGGGGAGAAAGCTACGTGCTACATGGGGGGAGGGGAGGGTGTAGAGATAAAAGCCACGTCGAGCAACATATAGTAGAGGGGGGGGGGGAGGGGGAGTTCACAAGAGACCAAAATGAATTTCTAACAGCTAATGAAGTTACATGTTATTCGAAATGGCTGGAGCAATTTCGATAAGCTTTATTGAGCAACAAAAATCAATCCAAAATGTTTTCTAACAGAATTTTTACTACGATCAATAGCAACATGAATTACAGAAGGAAAGACTGACAATTTAATTTAATTTCGTTGGAGCCCCTGTAAAAATTTTGGCGTTAATTATTTCTGTGTTTCGGGTAAAATTGTTCAGCATTTCTATCGATATTTCAGTCACTGCTATCTTTACTCACAAAAGAAAACTATCCCACTCCTTTATACCTGAAATAAATTGCCAGTCTGGGTAAATGATCATGTCTTCCCTTCCACGTACTACTCTTAATACTTCTGTCAATATCCATTCATGTTTCATAACCACTATATGCTTTTAACTCTCCCAGCACTGTTTCAACCCGTCTCCTTTCTTCCAGTGAATGCTAATCTAGCTCCTTTATTACATCATTTACTGATTGAGTTCGGCGGTAATTTCGCCAAACAAATTTATCTGCCCTCCTTTTGCGTCCACTGCAACTCCTGCATTTGTGGTTCTCATGCTTAAGCAGTGGTTTGATTAAGCTTTTGTATTCAAATTCCCTCACTTCTCATGTATGCCCTCTCATCGACCTCATCAGTAAATGAAGGATTTTAATACCTCTCTGCCAAATGCGCAGTATCTCCTGCTTTGTAACGTAAAAGTTTCGCGGGGAAAGGTGTGATGTAGGCTTAAATAGTTTTGTAGAAGGAATTTGTGGGATGTTTGGAAGCAAATAGAGTGAAATCCCATTCAATTATAAAAATAGGAAATGTAAAACATGAATAGTTGTATGCGTAATTATATAATGTCAAGGAAATTTGCAGCGTTCACCACTACAGCCTCACAACTTCTGCAACGCAAAGCACTGTATTTGGTAGAAGGTATCAATTAATGTGGGACATCTTATGCCTAAATACATACAATGGGCTATGTGGGAGATGGTAAATGCATCAACAAGTTGCACTTAATTTTCCCTGGAGAGTTGTTTACTTTTCCAGACAATACCTTTTATTAAAATTAATACATTGTGGCATAATTTGAAACAACCAGTTACAAAATGCACAGCCTTTACATAATTTTTAAAATACTTTCAATTTATCTTTTGAAACGGAATTCACATACTACTCTACTAATAAAGACGCAATCTCAGATTTATTTTATTTGATACTTTACTTATATTTTCCCTATTCTTTCTTTATATATCTCTACTTACCCGTAGCGCTAATTAGGTATGCCTAGAAATTTACGAGTTCAAACTTGCAATGTTCATATACACTCATTCTCGCCCGATTTGAGTGTTTTTTTTTTGAAACTTTAATTATTTTTATACAAATACTCTACGATATGTCTGTGGTGGGGAACCTCAAAAAGAGATGCTTCTTATCCGGAAGTCACGGTACGACAAGTGTGGTAACTGGCATAGTTGAAAGTGATTCTGCTGACATAATTCCCACGCGGTTGAAGCAGCTGTTTTTTCTGCGTTCTCCTTTGGTTGTGGGACATAGAAGTTCAAGGCTAATTACCAAAACAGTTCCGACGCAGAGGATTGGTATATATAACAGCCAATTAACACATCATCAAAGACCTCAACATCTGCAGTCACCTATTTCCAATTGTTAGTGAGAAAATCCTACACTTCTTTTGACCTTGTAGCAATACCTCTGTCTGTAAGCATTCATGAGTACCAAATAAACCATAATTTTAGGATCTTTTGAAATACTAATAACAGAAGTATTGGTTTCAGCTCTGTTTCCTGAAATTAATATATATGCTGCAGAAGGTAGTGGAAGGTGGCGATTTAAATTATGCAAGGTAAGCAATTAATCTGCCCAACCGACTAATCCACTTCAACCTTGTCAAAAGAAGTGTGAGAAACATATAAAATTCCATAGTGGAAGTGAAGTCTAAAGAAAAAAGACGAAGTGTAAGGAAAGCGAGCAGGTTGACGGATCAGTTATTGGGATTTATAGGACTACATTCTTACTAATCCCAAGCTAAACTCATGACTATACTAACTGCCAGCGCTTAGTCATGGATTTTTTAATTTCAATAAGCCATAGAGCTTATGCCATGTGCATTTTTTTACACATCTAGTTTCTAATTTAATGACTTTTTAATCTTAAATGCATTGAGGGCAATTTCAGCATCAATCTACTTTTTCTCTTTAAGAATTTTAATTATAAATTAATTGAGTGTTTCATTTAAATTGTTTATTATTTCCCTTGGTGGTTATTGCAGATCTTGACTTCCCTATCAACAAAGAAAATTTTCCTATTCCCTTACTCTGAAATCAAATTCTAGCTTCTGGTTACTGTCATCTCTTTCCTTCCAAGTACTACTTCTAAGTTTTCTATAAATATCCACCCAAGTATCATCACCAATATCTCAGCAATCTTTTCATCCACCCCCTAATCTTCAATGACTCCCATCCCAGATCCTTGATCATATTAGTTGTTGATTGTGTTCTTCGATAATTTCCACAAAAAGTCTACCATTCCTTATTTCCACACTCTACAACCCCTTTATTTGATAATCATCATGTGTGTCGCAATCTATTCCACAGTATTCCATCAATGATATGTTCAAGAATTTTTAATCCAATCCCGTCACTTCCCTGATAATTTCCTCATAACCATCACATCATCATCATCATCATCATCACCATCATCATCTCAAGTAAATGCAGGATTTTGAAACCTTTCACTACCATCCCGCAAAATCAAGTCTATTATCATATGTTATTCCAAAATATTATGAGTTTACAACCTGTTGAGGAATCCAATAAGGTAACGAAGATGATCAATGGATGAGTAATGCTTGACTACTGTTGGGTCTCTGTTCGTCGTAATACAGCTGTTGGTGCCTCCACTCCAAGTTATCTTGCTAAAGATGTGTCATTCGGCAGAATTTACGCTCTCGCCGGGGGCTGGCTGAGCGAGCTGGTCAGGACAGGTGTCTGGTTTGCGGTCGTGCTTCACCTTCGCCCACGCGGCTGACCCTGCTCCTCTGCAGAGGAGAGTAGGACCGCGCCTGTTTCTGGGCCAAGGGCGGCCGAGAGTCTGCAACTACCATCTCGCTGACAGATGCTTCACGGTTTACTTGCTTTCTGGCGCAACTCTTTGAGCGCACAAGTCCTGGTGATTTCATCAACTGTAGGAAGAATACAGACGTCGTTTCAAAACAGACTGGGATAGAATGGATCCAATGAGTCACTTTCTGTTCTTTATCAACAGCAGAGAGTCAACGCATCACTTGCTAGTGTTTATTAACAGGAAACAACTGGACCAAGTAAATTACTTATTGGACTTCTTCGACTGAAAGAACCTCCTCGAGTTAGTGACTGCAAAAGTCTTTCAACAGTTCTTACTGCTCGATTTAATATTAGCTGGTGGCAGTCCCATGTGTGAGACAAATTATCTGCGTCTCGTGTTTTTGCGTCCAGATTGTAGCGATATCAATTTTTTTTCCTAAAAATATTGTTTCTGTGCTAGCAAATACGATTTACCAACAAAACTAGATGTCAGAGTAAAAATAGATATTTCATGGTACTTATTACCTGCAGTTAATTTACTTCTAAATTTTTGTTGAGAGTGGTATACCTTGTTAGAGGTAGGTAAAACTAGTATGGATTCCAACCTATAATCACGCTTGTTTGGTAAGCGATAAAGTTGGGGGTCTGATTTTCAGGAGGAAGTGAGTAAGACCATCCAAATTTTGATGTCACTTTTTCCTGGGATCAACCCAAGCGAATACTTTGAACGGTTTCATGCTAAAAGCAATGGTCTGTTTAGTTTCTATTCTCTATGGGCAACCTTCTTTTGTTGTGAAGACCTTGTCATGGACGAGCCAATCAGCCGTAATGAAACAGAATTATCAAACTTAGTGGATGAACGGTCAACGTTTGCGTCAAGAGTACAAGGGTTCCATTTCGTTTTTTTTTTTTTACAATATTTTAGAACCACACTAGGCGATTCCAATTTCCCAAGATGGTTCCTGTAAAGTTCGTTGCATCCAATCCTGTACTGGCGGTAAATTCTTACATCGGGCTTGAGTGGACCTATATCTGTTTTCAGTTCTTGATTTGTGGTAGTAACTAAACCGCTATTTCTTGGGTAACGAAGAAGCAATCTTGTTGACGTCTCATGACCCTGATAGTAATAGGCTAATTTTGCATAGAGGGAGGTATTCCTAGTGCCCTTGAAGAAATGGAGTCCCGGTTGCCGATTTCGCGCTGTTTTTCACGCTTGTTGCGCGTGACTTCGCCGGCTAAAAGGGCAGCAGCCGCCTAACCCTTCGACCTTTGTCCCGGGCGGCCAAGGACGCCGTCGCTCGGCGCTGACTTATGTTCCTCGCAAGCGCTGTAAATAAGAGTCCGGCCGGCCATCTTATTACGGGGACATTCTTTGTGTGCATTCCCGTAGCATAAAGTACGCTCAGCGGCGTGGGAAGCCGCCCCCCTTAGCTGCGCCGCAACAAATCATAAATACCGCACTTTGGGGATAAAAGAGGTTCCCGATGGTTATCGAGGAGAAAGGCACGCCGGGACCTGATGAGTCAGACGGCCCGATGCTGCACCGCACTGAGTTACCATGTTCCTCTCAACAACCTCAGGTCTGTACCTTCCGGAATCAGCGATCAGTTTGTTCATTTCGTAAAGAATTTTCGTCAACTGAAGGATATGAAGATGCAGAGCATTGTTGGATGTACAACCTAACGTGGCTCTGAAACACAGAACATTCACATACACACGCAAGCTGTGCGAGAGGTGAAGATCATGTTCTGTGTCTTAAGGAATTACGGTTCATGCAGGGATCTGAACGGGGAATTTCAGTTTCCAAAGTTGTCACCTTAACCACCCAATTTCATCATCATTGTCACCATATCTTTACGCTTCTACTTCGGTGGGTCATCTACTCCACTGTAAAATAGTTACTTCCCCCATCTGCTGTATGAATATCAAACGTAACGCCAGGGCCTCGTATTCTGCAGGACACGGGATCGAATCCCCATCTGGCCATGCAGATTTGGGTTTTCTAAGGTTTCCAAAAATTATTCCAGAAGAATGCCGGGATGTTTCTTTAAAAAGGCCATGGCAAAATTCCTTCCCATTCCTGGCCCGCAGCCTCTGATGACTTGAAGTCGACGAGGCGTAAAGTCATAAAAAAAAAGCCTTATGAAAGTTTATATTAGTTCTAGTTCTGTAAGGTTTGATAAAAATGTTGAGCTAGTAACACTGCACAATTTTTTATTTTTTTAATATCTTTCATTCCCCATGCTTAGGGCTAGGGGCGGGCTGTATTAGAGTGGTAGCCCTTTTCAACACTGCACAGCATTGCTAGTATTATTAGTATTGCGTAGGGAGACCAGACGACAGGGAGAAAAAGAGGGCGGGAACGTGCGAATTTGGTATGATCACAGCATTAATTCTCAAATATATTTTGAGTTATACCAGAACTGAACGTATTGTATAGTAAAGGACAAAGGGGTGCTGAATTCTAAAGAAGGGGAAATATATCTATTTTGTGGTAAACAACGAATTATTTAAAAAAAATTAAGAAAAAATTGTTACCTTTGATTTCATAAAAATATATAGTACTACGAGAACTCAAGCGATTGTCTTCACCAGATTTCTCCACCTCAAAATCTGTTTTATTGGAATAAGATAAAGTGCGTAATGTGCAAGTTTTGTCGCCCAAATCCCTATAGTAATCAACCATCCACAAAGTATAGAAAATACTAAAATTACCGTCACAACATTCACTTCCACTTTCGACGCTTTCTCCCAAATTTTTCCTTTACTACATGGTCCCAGTCAGTACCCTTGGCCACTATGCCTTTCCAAAACTCATCCATCTATCTTGTCTGCTTCTTCTCTCCTTGTTTAAGAGCGCCACTTTCGGTATTCTATCCAACCAATGTGACCATTTCTTCGCAACGTTTCCTCTGATGGGGCAATCTTTAAACTTTCCCTCATGCTTTCATCTCTGATCCTCATGGAATATCTCTCAGGAACTCCATCTCTCCCGTCTGCAATAAGCTTACGTCTCTCTTCATCCATCTTCTTGTTTCAGAGAACGATTTGGGCTTCATTTTCTATGATATACATCCAGATTTAACCCAGGTGATAAAACTGCCCTCTGTCCAATTTCATCCTCTTTCTATTTCTGGTTACTTTAATTCCCACGTAACAGACCCATTTACCTACTCCAACTGCTTATCGTCAAACGGCAGCTTCCTTGAGGATGATGGGTTTCTTGATACCTTCACTATCTTATTTTTTCCTCACTCATATTCGAGTCACTTTCTTAAGGTAGCGCCCTATTCTTCCAGATCTCTTCCCAAATTCTGTTCCATCTGTGTACAGAAAATTAATGCATGAAGCTGTTTTTAACCTTAGCGACGGAATGAGAAGTACGCACAACAATTACCTATTTTTAAGTCTTCTGTTAAAAAGAAGTTTCTTTTATTAATGCTTTACGTCGAAGTCATTAGAGGCGGGAAAGGACTGTGGACAAGGAAGAGTTAGGAAATGGGCCATGGCCTTTTGAAGGAAGCATTCCGGCATTCGCCTGGAGTGATCTGAGGAAACCATGAAAAACCCAAATCTTGGTGCCCGGACGGGGGTTCGAACCGACGTCCTCCGGAATGCGAGGCCAGAGCGTTTACCACTCACCCACGACGCTCGGTGTGTTCTTTTTTATTTTTGACACATCGTCGTCTTTAACTCTTAACTAACCATAACTTTCTTCATTTCTACAAAACGGAACACGAATTCTCAGGGCAACACTACTTATTCGTCAGCCTATTACATATAAATATATTTTTCGGTAAGAGTATATTTAGGAACATGACTTTAACAAATATACTTTATGTTTGTTCCGTCCAATTTAAAAAGTATGAAAGATTTTTTTTAAATTTTAATATACGACTAATATGTATGAATGCATGGGCGACGGTTACCTTCCGTTTCACGTCATAATAATATTAGTCCTTCCACTGATTGGGTGTATTTCTTTAATTTGTCCTACGCCGAGCTGACCCCTTCGTATCCACACACCTATGTTTCATTCGCTGTATCTTTCAATTTCTGTACACATCTTCCCTTTTTTTCTCCCTCCATTAAGGGGACATCCATAAAATACGTGAGGTGTTTTTACGGATTTCCGGACCCCCCCCCCCCTCTCTGGTAAGATCTGGAACTTTTTGAGACATTTTTTTTAGGTCTCACCCTTCCGCAGCCAGTAATACCCCCACTTTTAAACGAATACCCCCCCCACTAAAATCGACTTTCGCGACGTTTTTAGACCCTTTTTTGTTAAGCTCTACAGTCCAAAAAAATTTCAGAACTGACGTGAGATTTCTGTTGACCTCCCCCGCCCCCTTAGACCCCCCCCCTGTTTCACCTCATGTAATTTATGGACGCCCCCTACAGAGTATTTATTTATTGCGTGCTATAAGAACAAACCACTATGAAATTAATATCTGCGCAAAGCATCCGTTGCTAGGCACTATTGTATTAAGTGCGGGGTGTGACGTTGAAAGTTTCGTATACAGATGGTCTCAAAAATCTTTATTGATATTACACAGCACGCCGGACTTAAAGAAACTACTGTAGGAACAGAAATTTAGCATAACGTAGCAACAATCACTTCATATTTGCCAACCCGTCACACCCCCGACTTGTGTATGTGTGTGTGTGTGTGTGTATGTCTGTGTGTGTATGTCTGTGTGCACGTATATGTATGTGTATGTGTGTGTGTGTGTGTGTATGTGTGTGTGAGTGAGTGAGAGAGAGAGAAGAAGAAGAAGCGAGAGGCAGACGTATGATGCCGTATGCGGGTGGCGATGACTGGCCGAATGCAGAGCAAACAGAGACGAGGAGAGCTTGCGCCGGTCGTTACCGCCGGAGTGCGCGTGAATTGGTTGGCAAGCAAGCAATCTCTGCGAGCAGGTGGTCTCCGTGGGAATGCGGCGCTGGCGGGGATTGCCGCTTCCTTCCGCCGGCTACCTGAGCACCCACGCGCCTCGCCTTCGCCATTGTTATTGCCCACCTGGCGCAACGACAGCGCCCCCTCCGTACGCGGTGACGAGCCCTGCTTAGCGGTAGCATCGCCCAAGTGTATCACAGCGGAAAAAACCATCTCCCTCACCTCACGTCGAATCACACTCCGAATACTTATTTACGATTTTTTTTCTACATTCCAATAAGGCCTGCGAGGATCAAGATCTAATTTCAATTCTTCAGCCTTTGTTGTTGTTTTTTCTCCCGTTCCTTTATCGTTTCACTATTTTTCCGGAGGGCCGAAGACCACGAGGGAGACCCAGGAAGCGATGGCTGCATACCTTGTGGGAGGACATGCGATTAGCCAATCCCTAACCTGAAGATGCACAAGGTCGGCTTACATAGAAGAAGAAGTTCCTACAATGCGGAATAAATACTAGGAATAAGAAGAAGATTTCACTATTTTTCTTCCTTCTCTTCTCAGACCACTTCAGACCAGATTTCTTTCCTCTTCTACCTTCGATTTTAAACTATAATTTTAACTAACTTCTTTATAAAATAAACAAATGCCAGAGTTTATAACACCGCCTAATTAGTGGGAACAATAACCTGTTTCAGCCACCCAGCAATTAGAGTACAGTTTCTTCTTTCATCGTTATACCCAATTTAGGAGCGCGAATGAACTTATCTAGCAGATGTGTTTTTCTTATTCTCCCAAAATCTTTTCATCCTCTCGCTGAGTTATTTCCTACGTTCTTCCGTCCAGGTATTCCTTCTTCTAAAATACTGTTTGCTGGAAAATTGGCGGTTATTGACCATGTTACTAAATCTGTGTCTGTCCTGTATGATACCATCTGTGATTCCGATTACCTGGAAATCCTTTTAGATTTCAATTAGCCAATTCATTTTCATTGAAATGGCCAGATTGAGAATTCGTTTGGTTAGTCTGTTGTTATTCAGTCCTATAATATGGCCGAAGAATTTAATTCGTCTTTTCCTGAATGTGCCAGAAATTTTTTCCGAGTGCTGATGTGGCGTACAGTTTGATAAATATGAATGAACGTAATAACATCCAAGCATGTAACAACGAATTTCTATTCGATTTGTTATACAATAAATGCAATCGTATTAAAGTTTCGAGGTTAACACAATTCGTTCACGGTATTCTGAAATTATAACCTGTGCTGCAATTGAACTATAAGAAATTCCGACAGAAAATGTGTTTTGCCAAACTTATAGCATCTTTTTCTAATGATTTCGCTAGTTATCACTAGCAAACAGAAGCGGTGTGTCTATTTCTTACTGAAACGTCGACTTTGTACTGTTACATAGATTAATTTCAGGTCAGTGACATTTCAGCAGTAAATTTATTAAATAAAAGAGTTGTGTCCAAATATGACTTTAAAATAGTATATTGAAGCTGCTCTGCTTTCCAAGTTTTGGCTTCCGTAGCCAGTTGCATATGAGCGATCTGATGGCTCAGTGGTTGAGGCGTCTGACTGCGTCTCCGGTTCGAATCTCTGTCACGGCGGGAATTTTCAAAGGCCCTTACCCCGAACTTCACCTCTGGTGCAGCTTGTTGTGTAATGTGAAGTACACCAGAAAACTTCCGTGATTCGGATTCCAAGTTGACCTCCAAGTCCCCTCTACCCGACAAGATTGCCAGGTTAGGTTAGGTAAGAGGTAAAGGAACTGACCATCAGATCACTGATACAAGTGCTTAGTATACCTCAATTGAGAGGGTCCAACCAACTTTCGGGTTAAGGACCACGCTTAGCTTTTAACCAGCTTTTCATTAGAAAAAAATGTGGCACCGACTCCCAGATTCAAACAACTTGTTATCAGATGAGAAATTACAAAAAGGATGCGGTGGGGGGCAAACACAACCTAAATGTGGTAGTGTCTCTCTGATTTTCATAACAGCGCAAAGCTAGAGAAAGAGAATGCGAAGCTGTATTTCAAACAATTTGGCCGTTCCCAACAGCTTGCACCCAAAAACCCTGGGCTACTATGAAAAATTAGAACCAACTCGGCCATGAGCCAAGTTTAGGAACCATCCAGGAATTTAACTTGAATGAAACTGGGACATAACAGATTTTAAACGATTGCACCATTTTCCTGCATCTGCTGCAGCAAAACTCTTTTAGATTGGTGGCAAATATTTCTCTGTTAACTTGAACGAAGAGTATCATTCCATTCTCAGTTGGTAAGAATCATTATTACATACCATTTATGAAGGCTATAAAACGATATTTCGTTTGATCCGAACGAATATTAAACCTTGGTTTGTTGTGCTTCTCGCTTGTAAACTCTGTTGTCCTTCCCAGCCTTGTTCGACCTTAGTATTTCTCTCACGTCTTGCGGCTGCAGCGCATGAGTAATCTACTAGAAAACAGAAACAGCGTTATAAAAGTCGAATTAAATACCAAGGTCTGAGTCCTCACGGGGCAAGGACAGGTGGCATAACATCGCAGGCGTGTGCGGGTGAACACTGTGCTGTACTGAGTGTCCACCGACGGCGCCATACAACCACGCCCAGGCCAGGAATGCTGGCTGGTCATCGCCAAGAGCAGACATTCGCCACCCACAACAACGTCCATTGTTGAAACATAGATATCTGTCTTCTGTGGTGTTCATATTTTATTCTATTTCTGATGCTGTCTCTTTATGGAATTCTGGCTGATACCCGCGACTTCGAAAGCGTGGATTAAGACTTTCTTTGAAAGAATTGAATATAGGTAATATTGGTAACAAAGGATAGGTCCCAAATAACACCGAGTCGGCATAATATGACAGGAAATCCATCACAATATCATTCTACCATCGAACCTGTCTCTTGAAGAGAATCAATTTCCAACATATTTAAAAACAGAAAAACAAACGAAGGTGAGGGGATGTGGGGGGGGGGGGGGGTTGTTAACAATGGGCAGCTTTATTTTAGCTTGGACTTTTCTTCTTTCTTCAGTATGAGCATCCGATTCCTGGGTTCTACTAACATTAGCTGCTCTTTCTCTGCTAGAGCTACAACTTAGGCCAGTTTACGCCCGCAAGGCATGTCAAAAAAGAAGGCAAAATAAACTGGTGCCAGAAACATTTCAGCAGACACAAAGTAATAGAACAGAGAAAATAAATTGAAATCTATACTAAATAATACGTTTTTCCTCTAAATGAAATTTATTAACAAATTATATTCTAACATAATGCGCAAGAAGCACAGCGTGACCAAGTGACGTAACATTACAGACTAACACACACATCCGTCTCTGTCACCATTCTATAAGATCTCAAAATTTCGTGACTACAACTGTTAATCATACCGGAAAAAAATGTCCTGTGTCCTCCCTACAGATTTTCATGTCAAATTCCGTCAATATCGGTATAGACATTTAGTCGTCAAAACGTTACAAAAGACTGAGACTTACTTCAGCATTTATAGTATTATTTCTGCAGATCACACACACACTGACTGAGAATCACCTCTGAGGGATCAATATAACGTAAAAACGTGTACACCTACAGCATTGCAAGGCTACCTACGATTTGCCTCGAATTGCACCCCTAACTTTGTAATATCTACAGTTTAACATTCAAACATTCAATCCGAATAACCGACGGCCCAGGCATGACTCTTATGATCTAAAACAATTTTATTATTATTATTATTATTTTTTAAATCTTAGCCTCCACGGAGATTTGAACCAGAGACCACGACCCAAACATCAGTAAGCAAGAGAATTAACCACTGAGCTACCTGACCTCTAGATGGAGCGCTAATGACCCCGTCGTCGACGCGCCCTTAAACACTAAAACAACAACAACAACAAATCTAGATGGAGAAACGGTACAGACACTTCCACATCCAACGCGTCTGTCTATCGCCGTTCAGTAATTTTTAGAAATTATAAGACGACATGTATTATTTATACAGATAATTTTTCAACCAAATGTGGACAGCATTTTTCTCCTTGTTTCAAAGGATGTGTGGCTGTGCAAAGTTTCATCGAGATCGAATGTAAACTGTGGATTTGTATGAAGAACAAACAAACTATCAAACAAACAAACATATATACAGTTATCTTTATATATATAGATTTCTTTCTGGTATCCGTTGCTCCCGTTAAGAAAGATTTCGAAATTATGGCTAACACGTCATAATTTCGTGCGTTTAATGATGGTAAGGAGTTGTATTTTTTTCACAGCAAGAAGTAAGATCACTTGGGCTTATTTTAGATATTTAGTTAGGGGAATTTATTGTACCAGAGTGCTTTAGTGGAAGAACCGCAACTTGTAAATACGTCAAGATCGAGAAATGAGAGAAAAAGTATTTTTAGGAGTCAGCAGAAATATGGCGCCCTTTCTTCGTTGAGCATACAGACCGTATGATAGCTCCAGATGAGACGGAGCGGACCTAAGTCTTTACTGGAAGTGAATTTCGGCTTGAATCGGTAGCTGAATTTGTTTTTCATTTATATGGATAGCAAGTGTTCGTCATCAGAAGAGTAGTGAGCCAGAGAAAAGTGAAATGCAGACGCGTGTTGTTTTGTGTCGTAATGTCTTTCAGAAATTCTTGAGGGCTCAGAATATTGTCTGGAGACCCAGTCCTAACTTCTGCGTCTGAAATTGAGGTGACTTGTAATGTTTAGTTCAGAGCCATTTAAAATTTCAGAAGTATTGTACGCTGAGGATATCTCGACGAGAGGCGAAACGCGTCCGAAAAGTAAAGAATATCAGACAACAGTTGTATTGGCGTTTTTACTAAATAATAATTAATTTAGATGCGATTTATCAGAGTTTCATTTAAATTTTTCGATTTCTCAACCAGAAAAACAGATTCGCGTGGGGAAGATAAGTGAATAATAAATGATTGTGTGGTATTTATCATAAAAGTTTAAAATTGTTTGATATCGTTAAAGGAAGGTACATTCGTTATTCAGAGAAATGAAGTCAGATGCTTTAAATTTTAAACGAAATATAGATACAGGGAACAAGATTAAATTGATATAGACGATTGGGAGTGTTGCGAAAAACTTACATAATGTATAGATGTGACATATTTAGGGCTTAATTAAATGTGGATTTATACTGGAAACTTCTTCACAGAACTTGTATAACGGGAAGACAACTTTTAAGTCCGCAATTGAAAGAAAATGGTCCATAGTGGCGTGATTATTTTTTTTATTATTGTTTTTTTTTTTATTGAAGCGATGTATCTTCTCATAACTTATTTCAAATTAAATAGAGGTTGGTGAGCCTGTTTTGAAATGACTTTTAAATACTCACAATAGTTTCAGTCTTTTAACAAAATTTCTTTGGAGCGATTTTTTTTTTTTTTGTGTTTCAGGAAACTGAAGTTACTTGAAGTCTGTATTTAAAGCAGCCGTCTATTGTAATAACGACTCCTTTAACTACACTAGGATCTTAAGCAATTAAGGTAGCTTGCAGAATCCGTTAAAGGGGTTGAGTGTTACAAATGCGACGTACTCTGTCCATGGGGTTTTTAATATTTTGGGGACAGCTACGTTTAGAAAGCTGCTCATATACAGTTCTAAATACCAACAAATCTTATGCCGATGTTATTTTCCGACTAATTACCAGGGTACAAGAAACTTACTCTCAACAGCAGGAAGTGCTCTTTGATGATGACTTAAGAATGGGATGGAAACGTTGTAAAAGATGAAACGGAAGACGTCAGTAGAACAATAGTTCGTTCAACAGCAAAATAAATAAAGTAACAATGCTCGTACCGCACTAGTAAATACTAAAGAAAATACACCGGAGCTTAAGTTCCATAATAGTTAGTAATAAAAATGCCCGCAAAAAGCAAAAAGTGGGGAGCACACATGAAGATTTCCTTAGAAGGTGAGTTTAATAACATCAGTGGTTTCGAAGCAAAACGAAAGCTAAAAACAGACAAGTGATGGACTGAATCAACGAAGGAAGAACAATGAATACGAATGAGAGTATACGGGGCAAACTTTAAAGCCCAAATAAGGAAACAGTAGATATATTATGGTTCACTGATAACCGAAACGAGGGAGAAAAAAATCAAAACGCCCTATGCAACAATATCTGATGCTATGGACAGATAGCCTTCGTCTATCACGAGCACAAAATCGGTAATGTTACACTTCGTTCTCTTTCGCTCTTCCAAGCAATTTTATAATTTATTTCTTTTTAATATTCTTCAATTCCGATTGAAGGTGCTGTTGCTACTAATTCACATCACAGGGTAGATCCACGAAATTCAATTTATTATTTATCTTTTCAGTAACTAAAACACGAAAATCTTTACAAACATGCTTTTCCTATTACTTGGAATCCTTGTAGTTAAATATTAAACTGTTACAACTCCCATTCTGTCCCTTCACACGGACAAGGCCTTCATCCTTAGTTCCCTGCATACCCTACGGCCTACACCATCTAGTCGCTGAATGTGTTCTTTTTTTTGTTGTTTTATCGCTTAACGTCTCTCTAACAGCGAGATCTTTAGAGATGGGAATGGATGAGGGGCAAGGAATGGGAAGGAATTCGGCCATGGCCTTTTGAAGGAAGCATCCCGGCATTTGCCTGGAGTGATTTGGGAAACCATGGAAAATCCAAATCTGGATGCCCGGACGGGGATTCGAACCGCCGTCCTCCCGAATGCGAGGCCAGAACGCTAGCCGTTAAACCACCAAGCTCGGTGAATGTGTTCGTCGATCACTACAGCGTATCGTCTCGCCAGCCAAACGGAAAATTCTCCGGTCTCGCGCGCCTGTTCTTAATAATCGGTCCCCAGCAACCAAAATGATCTCCCATGTTAATACTGAAAACAACAATCTTTTAAAACCAAAAAGTTAATTTAATGAATGTAAAATAATAATAATCAGAGTTAATAAGGACCACTGGTGTGCTGACAGTATGTAATGTCCCAAGTACGAGACAAGAAGAATTCATTAAGACTTTACTAATTTATCGACTGTTGAAAATAATTTACTAGTAAGTATTTTATTTATTTTCAGATGTATCTATCGTGATTTTTACCTCTGGAAAAGTTTTCTCCTTTTCTTCTTTAGGGCTTTACGCCTCGTATGTCGCTCGTCGTTAGAGGCGACAAAGAACTGAGGCATGGAACCGGATGGAACTCAGGCAAGATCTTTTGAAGGAACCACCCCGACATTCGCCTGGAGCGATTTTAGGAAATTGTGCAATTCCAAATTCTGGATGGCCTGGCATGCATCCGAAACCATATACTCCTGCAAATTGCCCTCTGTATAAAAAATAATCTGATATCACTACGAGGTTTGCATTCCTCGACAGACTGTAGGATCCGGACAGATCCTCTGACAAATTGACTTACTATAACTCCTTCTAGAAGATCAGATCAATCTTCCTGTTGTGGAATAGATTAAATTTTTTAATTTTTTATTATGTAGATGATTTTACTATATGTTACTTAGGATGCAGCTTATTTTTTCAAAACTGCAAGGTAAAGAGCGTTCAGCAAACATATACCTATTGATATTGCCGTGTTTTTAGCTTACTGGAAACAAAATATGCTGTATTATTGGAATTTTATTTCCACCTTCCCATTTTAGAATTATAATGTATGGGAGTGATATACAAAGAAAACCAAATTAATGTTTTTTTTTTGGTTTATGGCTTATCAACGTCGAGGTCAAAAAATTGTAGGGGGGGGGGGTCTAAGGAACAATAAGGAATTCCGTCATGGTCTTTTGCAGAAACCATCCCGACATTCGCCCGGGGGAAGGGTTTCGGGAGACCATGGAAAACCAAAATATGGAATGCCGGATGGCGACTTGAATCCATGTTCTCTAGAATGTCAAGAAATAAACACTTATTAAAATTGTAAACCACATGTCGTAAAACCTAGTTACATCGTGACACAACTTAAAAGTTCTAATCGTCAAGTATTTACAGCAAGACAGTAGATACAGCTGGTACCGAGAAAATCATAGAATAAATGAAGTGATACTGTGTTCACTAAAAACTCGAAGGCTCAGTTGCCAGCTAATAATATATGTACTTTTTAAATTTTCGCAATTTTAATTAGAAAAACTGATTGGCTTATAGCAGCATACTTAATACACCGCATTACGCCTCAAAAACAAGTTAATTTTCATAGGTTTCAGATTCCACTAGCGTGAAGTTCAGTAGGTCATTCACCTTCTTCTTTATTTCTTGATTGTTTGATAGCTTTCTTACCGCACACTTGTTAGGTTTTATTCCTTGTTGAAGTATTTATACTATTCATATCAGTATTCATGTGTTTTGCAACATATCCCTTCATTAAAGAGAGAGGGCTGCGGAAAAGTTGATTTGCCACAGCACACAGCTTACCGCCAGTCTGTCTATTCAATATGCGGAAGCTTCTTCGCAAGTCTTATACACAACCAACCACCTAACGGTTACCGCACAATTTTATGGAGAGGCATTAAGAAGCAAATTGCTAAAAGTCGAAAGGACAGCAACTTCATACTTCGTGAGCTTCTTTAAACCGGGATTACAATACACTCTAATGTGAAGTGATGTGAAAGAAGTTAACGGGACGGTGAAATACAGAGAATCTGTTTGCGATGTACTTCATTTGACGCAAGACAACGATGCCTGATTGCTGACTGTAAGCAACATGTTAGTTATGGAGAAACTGGCATCCGGGCTGTTGTTTTTTAACTGGATACGGGATCTGAATGCACATTGGATTGTATTGTGAAAACACAATATTTTGACGACCTGAGGAAAACAACGGAGCTAGTCGTTGAAATATCGTGTTTTCACAACACAATCTGGCGGTACACCCGTGAATACTACATTGCAATTATACGCCGGGAAAGTCTCCGTTCTTATCACAATAAACTCTTCATTTCACTGAAGTTACTTTAACCTAAAAATTGGAAAACTACAAGCTGCCCTTTGCAAGAGGATTTGACTTCATCTAGAGTCAGATATTTGTCGTCTTTCGAATTGACTTTTTTTTTAATTTATATCTTTTTTTTATATAACTATGCAGCTAGACATAAGGAGGACCTTAGAGATTTCAGAGGCAATGATCCGCACAAAATTCGGTTATTGCCATTCCGCCATTCGCCTAGAGTGCCTTCGGGGATCGATGGAAAATCAAGATTGGGATGACTGGATGAGGGTTCAAACCAGGATCGAGATGGCAGTACGGTGCATCCCAGAAGTCTTAATCTGCTCTACGAGGTGTATTTTTAAGTTTGCATCGTTCGCGTGTCAGTTTTTGTTGATGCTAAAGGCAGCCAAATTAACGAAGTGAAGTCAGGATGCGATGGCAATCCGACGTAGTGCAGAGCCATGATTCATTTCTGAACACAATATGACTTCATTCATCGTGTTCAGAGATTCTGCACAACCACAGAATACCATTGTCTGTGAGTTTGGCAGCAACATGGAAATAGGTCCGATTCTTCCCATGTTTTGCAAAGCCACAGTGGTGTTACTCCTGGCGTTATCGTGTGTGGAGTCATCGAGCATGACTTCAGGTCACGGGTGGTAGTAACTGACAGACCTCTGACGGCACAACGGTACGCTACGAGCATCCTGAGTCCACATGTGTTCCCTCTCACGAGACAGTATCATAGTGCCATTTTTCAACGGTACAATGCTTGCCCACACATGGCAAGTGTCTCTATGAACTTCCTTCGCAATGATGAGGTACTCCCGTGGGCAGCAAGATACCAGATCTTTCCCCGAGATCACCTCAGACATCAACTTTGTAGCAGTACTGGTATGCAGTATATTAAGGACCAGTTACAACAGTTGGTGCCTCAGGAGAGGATACAATGACTTTATAACACTCTTCCCAACCTAATGAGTGCAAGCATACAGGCCAGAGAGGGTGCAAGTGGGCTCGTATTGCCAAGTTCTTTGTAAATTTTACTAGATTTAGTAATCACTGAACTAGCATCACATAACTTCTCATCCGTTAAGTTTTATTTAGTTTCCTACTCCTCATCAGGGTTTTAATTTTTTCGGGAGTGCATTTCACATTGAATGAAACAAGGAAAATCTAAAGATCCTTGGATCGTTAATAGTAATATTGTTTTAGAAACTTCTCCGTGCGACTACTTTGTCATCAAAATTGGTGTTATTCTCAAAATTTGTCTCCATTTGTATTTAAAAGCGTAGACTTTTACCAATGTATGGAAAATGTTTGTTTTGGGATTGGAAACGAAATTCTGTAAAATATGATACTGTCAGGAATTTTGTGACAACCGCTTGACACCGTTAATCAGAGATATCAATCAGTGTACTGGTGCCAGGTATAATTCTACATCTCAAGAAATAAATTAATTCCCTAAATAAATTGGATTAAGTGCTCATAATTCAAACTTATAATTTAAATACATGAAATTATGTAGTAAGTTTTAATTTTAGATACCAAAGATATAAATATCTGTACAATATACATAGTAAAGTACTCCTAACGTTCGTAATTGTTTGAAGCTGTAGTAAAATGTTTTCATCGGAAATTTCCGAACTTCCTGGGGAACAGAGGCAGCCACGCGTTTAGAAAGTAGTAAAGGATAAGTGGAACTTATTTAGAGAGTGTTGTTTAATATATGCTAATCAGCCCTCGATCATTTTAATAGCTAGCTGAAGGCAAGGACGTGTTGAACATATTACGAAAAGAGGAAATTTATTTTCGAAGATAATGATCATAAATGCGGTGAATTTTTTCCTGCTACGCCCAACTTCGTTAGGTACAAAATGCCGATGTTTTGTCCCCCGGCAATCTAACAAGTAGGTCTATCCGATCAAATAGCTACACACTGGAAGAATTTGTGTTTATTATATTAGGTGGAATAAGAAAATAACGTGTTTCGCGTTGCATTTATCATTTCGGGACAGTTTCAGTTTACAATTGTTCTGGAGTATGCTTTTGTTACTGAATCATCTGGTAACTTAAAAGAAACATAGAACCTATATCCAATTATGAAAAGGAGTTCCAAGTTACCATCTTCTGACTCATACAGATAAGGAATTTTTAAGTATTGTGTTTTAACAGATATGCGATGAGAATACTTCACTTGTAAGACCAAGACGGCGACAACTAACAAAAACAAGGCAGATAATTTATTGGCTTTTTCTTAATACACTCAGATCTAAATGTCTGTTGTAGTCTACATCCCTCATACCTACTTAGATCCTCCAATAATGAAGCAGAACGTGGAAGGTGAGCGGTAATGATCGGGCTTGGAATTCGAGGGGGCACGTGCTCAAATCCTCGTCTGATAATTCAGATTTCGATTTTCCATGATTTCCCGAAATCACTCAAGAATACTGCCGGAACCAGCTCTAAAGACCACGATATCGACGAGCCGAAAAACCAGAAAGATACCACAAGATCTTTGTCTTCATCTTCAAATCTTCAGTATTTATACATCCTCTCACTATAAAATATTGTATTTCTGAAAAGGTGACTCATCTTTTCCGATTATTCTCCGATAATCTCATTTTTTCTCTATCATAAACAGAAAAGTCTTCTTTGCGTGCTTTTAGGCCCAGTTATTTATCGGTGTGTTAACATACGTAAAATACTTTTATCTATATTTCTTTTTCTGACCTCGTAATGACGATGTGTTAATATCATAAAGTGACGTGCTAAAAAAACATCTTAACTAAATTAGTTGTTAGATCACTGTAAGATGTAACACGATACAACGGTACAACTCTCAGAACAATGCTGTTAGTTGTATAAAATCATTTTCAGAAACTGTGGTGAAGGTGATGGTATTTTTAAGGACTTTATGGTTGTCTATGTCAAGATTATTATTGCTGGTAGAGTACTGGGATCAATAGCTTCGGCTATGACATCTGGCCATTTGCTTGGATTCGTTTAGGGAAACTATAAGTATGACAGAATTCAGAATAGCTGGAGAGGAAATCGAATCCGCGTCCCCCAGAAGCCAGACCCGAATCGGGCTTAGTAGGAATGCGGAACCATCTACTCAAGCATGTTCGCTTCCCTGGAGGTGTTTTTATTAGGACGGGTTGTCATTGACTCACGTCGGAAGACATTAGAAATGCAAGTGTGTCGAGAGGGCGCGCAACATCAGTCGGAGTAACCTTCTGGCGCCCATTCAATTATGATGGCGCGCTCTTCTTTTATTCAGCAACGTAATGTTCTCCTTGCATATGATTGCAATACCCCTGTTAATACCTTGCTCTGGTTCAAGACCTGTAACAGTGAATATAGAATGCGTCATTAGAGGCGAAAGCTCACTGGAACGCTCGCAGGCATCGAATGTGTAGTCATAAATGCGAACGAAGGTCAGTGCTATGCACACACTTAAAGAGAGAGTGGCGAAGCGAGTAGGTGAAGCTCTTCTGCACACCAACAAGGAATCAACGAATGAGACAAACATTTATTTTATGTAAACGTACGAATATGAAAGAATTGATCATACCATAAGATGGACGACAGGTTGTCAGTTGACTGGGAGACCTTAAATTTGTATCCTGTAGTTTAGTTGCAGTATTATTGGAATAGAGGAGTGGAATAGGAACTACAGACTGAGAAGAAAAACCAGATTTGGAAAATTTACTGAAAAAAAAATGCGAGGGTAAGTTGAAGAAAATTCTAACGGTGCTGCTAAAGCTTTGTTCATCAAAACAAAGCGAAATCGCTGTCAAATCCAGAGCACTGTCAACTCCACCGCTTGAAAATTTAAAAAACTAAAATTCTGGTATCCCGGCCAGACACCGTCACATGCCCGGAAGAAGAGATGGAGGTGGACAACCGATAGACGGCGCTAGCAACAGGCCAACTAGCGCCACCGCAAAGCAGTATTTTCGCCGCGGCAAATAAGAAGCGGCTGGCCTAGTATAAATACAGCAGCGCGGTCCCATTTAAGACAGTGTTGTGTTCACTGCTATTCAGTATCGTTACCGTCTCTCAGTGCATATCATCTCAAACTTCGATCATCGCGCGTCTCGGCTTACGTTCGGTTACTCCTTGGGAATCTGTGCATCGCATATTGGACTCTGACCAGCGCGCATCTCGGTTTACGTTCGGTTACTCCTTTGGACTCTGTGCATCACATATTGGACTCGGATCAGTGCGCGTCTCGGTCTACCTTCCTTCTTTCTACCTTCTTTCTTCCTTGGACTCTGCGCAGCTCATCTTTGACTTTGCTTCGGTTCTCGCTTGATCGTCTCCCTGTGACCGCCCGTCCACCTTGTTGACATTTCGGCTGCCGTGCGGACACAGCAGAATAAAATTGGCGCGAAAAATTTCCGAATCTGTTTTGGCTAACAACGGGCCGCGGGGTAGCTATCCATCTGTTGTGGCCAGTGGTAGTGGGCGATGGTGCGGTTCTATCCGTCACTCAGTCGGTATCATCAAAGTCTTGGGTAGTAATGCGTGGTTGCCACGTGTTTGCAGGAAAGGCGCGCACCCCTCCTATTCTGTTGTATACTAGGCACCTGCCAACATGGTGGCGAGGCATCACCTGTGGCTCGCGCTGATCCGTACAATTTGGCTGATCTAGCGTGGCCTACAAAACCACGCGCAGTGGGAAGCCACCTTAAGGATCCAGTTGAGACGGACCCACCCACAGCTCTCGGCAAGCAATAGTCGGCAGTTAACTGTTCTCGTACGCTGACTACAAATCAACTGCGTAGTCGGGTGATCCCTGAGGCGACAGGTCACCTCTTGCGCTGATCGTCGCATACGTGGATGCAAAGGAAAATGTGTGTGGGCCTTCTTAATCCAGCTGCCTTTAACGAAGACGACAGCGATATAAAACGATGTAGCAAGTGTTGTGCGTTCAACCACGGGCGCCAAGTACATAGTAAGGGGATCCATAAATTACGTGAGGTGTTTTTCCGGATTTCCGGATCATCACCCCCTCCTCTGGTGAGACATCGTGAGATCTGGGCCAACCCCCCCCCCCCTCTGGTGAGATCTGGTCCGTGAGGACCCCCCTCCCTAGAGATCACCCTCGCAACTTTTTGAGACCCTCCATTTTTTTAGGTCTCACCCTTCCAAAGCAGGTTAAACCTCTCTACTTTTCGACGAAATACCACCCCTAAAATCGACTTTCGCGTCATTTGTACGCATTTTTTTATTTAGCTCTACAGTCCAGCAAAATTTCCAAAACCTCACGTGAGATTTCCGTTGACCCTCTTCCCCTTGGTAAGATTTTGCCCGACACCCCCCCCCCCCCTTCTATTTCACCTAACGTAATTTATGGACGCCCCCTAACTCCCAGAGAAAAACTGTTTTGTCTGAACTAGCCGTATAAACAACATCTTCAGTCTTTTTACGTAATGTGAATTCTCTTTGTACTATAATTTCTTTTACCCCTCGATCCGACCAACCAAGGACTACGTGCACGGGCACAGTGTGAAACATGATAGGGTGAAAAGAGGAGGGACTTGCGCTCTTCCCGAATTCAAACCGGGTCTGTTAGACGCAGTGTACGTAACTATAGAAGGAAGGTTTGCGTTGTTATCTGTCCACAAAATGGGGAACTTTTCCTGTTTTTTATGATAAGCGTACTTTTGTTTGTGAAATATGGAGTTTATGAAGCGGAAATTGGGGTCCGTCCCAACATCAGCCTTTCCCAATGTTTTTTCAACGGCAGACTTCATAACAGTAGTAATAGTATTAGTAATAATAATAATTGGAAATTTGATATTCTAGTACTGTCATTTGATAGCACGACTTGCATCGCAGACATTGTCACCAGAGTTTGCGTGTTTCATGCTTCCATTTATGATTTCGTAATTATTAATTTTATTTTGTCCACAGACCACAGGTTGGGAATCCCCAGCCCAAATGATTGAAGAAAATTGTCTAAAAACCAAAATCAGCTCGGCCGGTGCGTGGGGACCAGGACTCTAACATGGTCCCGTTGTACCTCCACGATGCACTGTGTGACTTCTTCACGCACTGAGCCACACTGATGGTTTTTTTTATGAATTACTTTTATTTAAAACAGATCCGAGATTGAATTTTTTTGCTTAGCTAACATCAACAATAACAAAATGCACTCCCATTAATTTAAATATCTAAATTAAATATTAACGCATCAATATAACAGAATCACCATCCTGCATTTGTGACCGACACGCACAGATATAAAAGATAAATCTGTACTGCTTCTTTTTAATTTTATTTTTACTTTTGTCGATTACTAGCATATAATTATCAACTGGCTAGGACTTCTTCACTTTTTCTTTTATAATATTTTGTTCAGTGTACAGCCCTATATTTCTGTCTCCACGAGGTATCCCAGATCAATGCAATTTTTCACATGTGTTACAAATTGCTTTAATAAAAAATATTTTAACGACACAGGACGAAGAGCATTCACATTGAATTTTATTGGCAACAACCGAACACACAAAGGATACTTCACTGTACTGTGGTCGCCAATGGTTCTGTCAGCTAGAAAACAAATACATTCTAACGGCACATTCTGATGTAGGCCTGGAAGCTTTGCAGCAAGTATAATACACACTTATAGCACAGATATGTTTTATATAGAATGTAGCAAACATTCTGATTACATCAAAAAATACGAAACAAAAACGTATTTATACGGGATTATCAAAAATTTCGCATAGTTTACACTGGCAATAAGAAAGAGCGGAGAACTATCTTTGATTTTTGGGTGAGTGAAGACTCCTGTTGTAATTAATTTTGGTAGTGACATACTTTTCATATTTTCCTACAGCTATCGCAGATTGCATGTGTGAGTCACCAGACCAGAATATACGCTGAAGTAATAGTATGAAACAAAACTGCCTATTCGTAGCACAATATGGAAAGTGGCTATGATGCGTTTTTTTTCTTGGTCTTTAAGCCTCGTCGACAGCAAGGTCATTAGAGACGGGATGGGATTGGGGCAAGGAACGGGAAGGAATTTGGCCATGGCCTGTTTTGAAGGAAGCATCCTGGAATTCACCTGGAGTGATTTGGGGAAACCATGGAAACCCAAATCTAGATGCCAGGTAGGGGATTCGAACCCGCATCCTCCCGAATGTGGCGACAAAACGTTAACCGTTCACTTACCACGCTCGGTGCTATGATGCGTGTTGGATTACTGTTTGGAGTTATGACGGCAGATCGTAAAGTGAAGTTCCAAAATACTGGGGCCTCAGGAAGAGGCTTGAGGCGAAAACCACCAACACTGTCGTGTGCAGAGTTTTCCCCCTCTTGATCCTACCCTGCCTGGCATCGCTATGCCGCGTAGTGTTTCCAAAATTGAAGAAACACTTGGGTGAACAACGCTTCAATACCGACGACGAATTTCATCACTAAACCAACAGTTTGGCTGCGGAATTATACAGTACGGGGATACAAGAGCTGGAGAAGCTTCTACAAAAATGCTTCGATCGAAATGGCCATTACACTGAAAAATAGAACAATGTTTAAGCTTTCAAATGATGTATTCGATTTTTAAAGTAAATGTTGCTATCTGTTTATAAGAAATAAGGGAACCACACTCTATGAACTTCCCTCGCAGCTTTGGCGAATTGTTTGATACCCTTTCTTTGTTTCCACAACAGTTTTCGGCCTTCAGCTTGCCTCACGTGCAAACAGTCTGGCGATTTGCATAATACACGGACACCGTATTCTGTTAGGAATGGGAGCCTGGCTGTCGCCGTATTTTATATGGCCGGCGTATTAGGTATAGCCGAGCGTCGCACCTCCCGCGGCATTAAAATATGCATGAATGGTTTCAAGGGCAGCGCGTGACTTGGCTGCCAGATCAGCCGAGATGCTCAAAGTCACTGCCCGCAGCATCCCACACTAAGCGCTCTGCGGTGCTAAACATACCGCTACTAGTGTGCTTGGTGATAGGTCACACCTGGATCGGCTTCTAGTACATTGACACTACATACATTAGTGGAAAAATCTGGACTTAAGTTTCAAACATCAGTAATCTATTAATATTTTATGTGTGATGTACATAACACTTGCAGCAAACGGAGAAGGCGTTTATGTCATCGGACAGTTGTTAGGTTCCACTCAGACCATTTCATTACACGATTGTAGTATCTGCACCGAGCGTGGTTGGTGAACGGTTAATGTTCTGGCCTCGCATTCGGCAGGACGTGTGTTGAATCCCTGTTCGGGCATCCAGATTTGTGTTTTCCATGGTTTTCCCAAATAACTCCAGCCGAATGCCTGAATACTCCATTCAGAAAGCCATGGCCGAATTCCTTCCCATTCCTTGCCACCAGTCCATTCCAGCCTCTAATGATCTCGATGTCGACTAGGCGTAAAACCACAAAAAAAAGATATGTAGTATGGGATAACGTATTGTTTATCTGTTCCATTTCTAACTTTTTTCTTATGGCCCTATGTTCAAATTGCGTATCGTAAGTGGCATCGCAATACATTTAAATACGCAGCCGAACCATCATATATTCTTCAATAACATTGTCCTAAATTTCCTTCATCTCTATTTTGAGAAAATTCTTCCCTTATTTTGTTTACTGCTTTACACCTTGTCAGCGTCGAAGTCATTAGAGAAGGGAAAGGATTGGGGACAACGAACGAGAAATAAATTGGCCATAACTTTTTTAAAGAACCATCCCGGCATTCGCCTGGAGTGATTTCGGGAAAGAATGTAAAACTGGAATCAGGATGTCCAACTGGGATTCGAATTTATTCCCGCCCGAATAGCAGACTGGATCGTTACTGCTCACTCATGCAGCTCGTTCCCAATTGTTCAACCAAACCCTAAAAACTGTCGAATGGGACGGACAGGGATTCGAAACCATGTACCTCGAATGCCAGGCCAGAGCGTTACCACTCGCCCACCAAGCTCGGTGATATGAAATGAAATTCATATCACTCAATATTTTAAAGTTCTCAGAAATTAATCATTCAAGTTAAAATCATCATACCGACAAAAGGAAAAGAAAGCTGAAGAACCGAAGTTTCATATTCGGTTTCTGGCGAAACGTGAGTGATGTAACGGCTGGGAAAAAGCGATCACGCGAAGCTGACGAAGCCTCTAATTTCAGGCTTCAGCCAATTTCCATTCCGAAATTATATGAACGCCGCTACTTCCTTGAGAACAGACGTGAGGATACTTTAAAACATTTGAGGCATAATAAAACAATGCGAATTGCTGTGATCTGATGAAGAAACACTAAAGAATCTCTGTTAATGTTATGATATGTCATATAGGGTTGTTATCAAGGATTAGAGTAGGAAATAGGCCCAACTTTAGTATTATTCCATGACTTTTCGGAAGCAACAAATTGGCATATGGTTATTCTAAACAGGATACCTTTAGTTTCTTCCTTTACCCTAACATGAAATGAGATTTATTAAAAAAAACTATTTCATCCACTTTGTTTTCTTATTTTTTTAATGGAATTTTGACAATATCAACACCACCAGCCCATATTAAAAGTATGTTAAAGATTCAGAACGACAAGCAGTAAAAAGATTACCAACGAGAAAAAAAATACAAAATATTAAGGCATAGCCATTAAATTACATTCCCAGCCATATATATATAAAAAAATTGTTGTCAACTTTGTCTGTAGGACGCAGTTTCTTGCAACTGTATTTTCCAATAAATAGAGTTTTTGTGGATATAATCGTTATCCTAGGATCAAGTGGTCTCTTGTCACGTCACATAGTGGGAAGGGTACCAAGTTTAATCCACACAAGTGACACTACACATTTGCAAGGTGCAGAGCTTAATCTGAACACTCGCTCACTTATCACTCAGCTATTGCTATTCCAAGATTCTCAGCGATTATTTAACGCAAAATAATGAAACAGTTCCATCATATCTTGGAGCTGGAATCTGTGTTAGCGATACCTTTCATAATTTATGCTGCAGGTAACATAAAAACGTGAGTAACGTTCCATCTTTTACACCTAAGCTTACCAGGCTACTATTCAGGTCAATTTTCATCCATTATTTACAGTTCCGGATGCTGCTATGCTGTACGCTGTTAACCTCGGTCCATTTCCAGCACACGCTTATGGCACTTATTGGATCATAATGCGTTCTAGAGAGATATCTGGTACGATAGTAGAAACTGGCTTATATCACGTCGCTAATTCTTTCCTCGTGGGTCATTTTTTGAGTAGTTTTTATCTGACTGCCTGTGTCCAACAGGTTGGCCAGATTATACATCTCATAATCCTCAGAAAAAACTTAAGACTGTATCGACTAACGCCTTATGCAAATGGAGTCACCCTCTGTTTTCAGCAGCATCACTTTAGTATTTCATCACGCGTGGCAAGAAAATGGCCAGGTTAAGTATCCACTTAATAAAAATGTATCGTGCCTGAAGAATGGACTCAATCGCTCGGCAACTTTCGGCAAGTCTCTATAACAACCGAAGTGTTATTTATACCGACTGCCACCACAGCGCTGCTTGGCTAACCAGGACATTTCAAATCAATAATTGAATTTTATTTTATTTCCACTTAAATTGTTAAAAGGTGTAACGCCGTTGTCTTTTGTTTACCAGAGATAAAAATAATAATGTGAAGCAGAGAGTTAAAAATAATATAATGTGATGTTCACTTACATTTGTATGTTGCTTTTTGTTTATTTACGGTGACTAGATCCAGAAATTCATGTAAGGAGAATAGCATCAGATATTTAATCTGTACTGTCTGTAGCTGTTACAGGAACCATTAATTTTTTTTATTATTTATTTTACGCACGATAGCAAACAGGGAAATTTATTAAGACTTGTAGAAAGGATATGCAAAAGTAAATAACTGAATTTGATTTATTTGCAATTATATTGTCAAAAGGAAGTGAGCTGGGATGCCAGCAAAAAGGCAATTGTCTGTTGTGTAAGTAACTACAGAAAAATATGAAAAGCAAATACGAAAACTTATAATATGACACTAGTATAAAACTTCATGTTTCTATTACGATGACTGAATCCGTAAATTTATATAAGGATCTATTTTCTGCTGTAGTTACTAGAGCCATGTCACAACATAAGCAAGTAATTTTTTGATAGAAGAGAATAAACAGGGAAGTTTATTAAAAAGTCAGAGATAGTTAACGGGAAACGTAGGTAATCACGAAATACATCAATAAAATAAATCGTCGTGATTTGGTTTCGAAATTACAGTTTCCTCAGGAAATTTTTCATAACAATAAAAGTTTCGATAATTTTTAGAGGGCTTTGTGGAAGTAATTTCAAGTAGTGCAAATGGAGGGCACAGATAAAAAACATTATAAAGCGAGGGAGACATGCGTTGTTCATTTTCTCGCTGCTGTGTTTTGTTTTCCTCCTATTACCTGCTGTCGAAGAAGTTAATGAAAAATCGAAGGATAAAGCGGGATTTTACTATGTAGACAGGTACTTTTTTGCCACGACTAATGAAATGGTTTGCAGTGTGCCTTTCAAAAACAGACATTAACCACACTCGTGTAAAGGGGTTTACTCTAGTGAAACACTGTTAATATTTTATCGTAATTTCTCTCGTTTTCCTTACAGAAAAAGGATTTCTGCTAGAGGCGTGCTGAGGAGGCTGTGCAGAGTGATTGTTGCTGAGAGGAGCGACGCCGCATACTCCGCGGCTGTCGGATATAGCGTTGACGTATTTTGCGCGGCTACAGCGCATGCGCCGCAGGTCGTCAGCTCCTACGCCCACGCAGCCCGCCTCACGCCGACCGTTGGATACAACCAGCGTCACCGCTTCGCACCTCCGTCTGACTCAACCATCACAGTACCTGGCACTCTCAGAAAAAATCTAACTCTCTCTTGGCATTATTCTGCAATTACACTGCTTTTCGTAAGAAGTGATCTATAAAAAATAAGACCTTGTTCAAGATTGTGGTCACGACATTGTGTCAAACGTCTACCTTGCCT
Organism: Vandiemenella viatica; assembly: GCA_031002005.1. Lineage (NCBI taxonomy): Eukaryota > Metazoa > Arthropoda > Insecta > Orthoptera > Morabidae > Vandiemenella > Vandiemenella viatica. Next base: position 126,010,850 of record JARYHS010009186.1, read on the forward strand.
CATCCATCGGTTATTTTTGGGGATCTGTAGTCATTATTATCATTTGCTTTAGGTGTCGGTTGACAGCTGATCTTCAACTTTTGCAAATCTCTCCAAGATTCATCCTACACGTGTTGTCTGTGGTCGGTTGTATTAACTTCTAATGCTCTACTTCGCCTGGTTTAAAGTTACAACACAATAACAATGAAAGCTTATAGTTTAGCTTAAAATCTGCAGTATACGCAAAGGCTCTACCTGACTCTGTAACAGAGCAAGAAATAATAATTCGTTCTTGCCGAGAACAGACAGAAGCCACAGATAACGTTGCATCTCAAGTGAAAGATCACGCTGTAACACAAACATTCCATTCCTAAGATTCATTTGTATTGCTTTTACCTACGTAACTTTGATATTTGTTTCTTTGTTTTTCTGAATTATAATAAGTTAGAATACACGGAAATACGTTAATTAAACTTCTACTTCAAATAAGCGTAACGAAATTGTGGAAATCAATTTATGGTAATGGTTACAAAGATATTGCATAACAGACGTTAATGCTTTGCTACTAGAATAAAAACAAAAGGCAAATGCGTTACTTCTTACACCAAGGTCTATGTGCGATAAAGTAAAACCCTAAGAAAGCAAAACCCTAAGAAATAATCAATATCTTGGAATAAAAGCATTCCTTTACACGTGTTTTATGTCTCTGACTAATAATTCTTGAAACTTCTTCGCATTTACAGTATTTTTATCTAAAATCCAACAGTAGTCACGGAACGTATTACGTTGGATAACTATAAATGGAAGACTGGAGTTCGTATCACAGACAGAGAATTGTTTCTAGTAAGTAAACATCTTGAACGGTATCGTACAAATGAGTATTCAGAGCGTGGTGATCATAATAGCAGGTAAAATATCGGTTAGCTCTTATTGATCGCACCAAGTCAACTCTATTCCCGAGGTCTAAAAAGGGAATATGGATCTATACCTCTGCCAGTCCGGAACTAGATGCCACAATGGTCCGTACAACAGCGACCTCAGAGCAGGACCGGGGTAAAATGGGCGACTTTTTATTTTTTTGCTCTACAAAATGGCCAGGCGACAATGGACGCATTCGTGGCTTCATCATGGCCTGAAGGCCCCTAAGTCGGTGATCGGACCCCCTATCAGCTGGCGGGGCCCGGGTACTTTTGACCCACTTACCCCCCCCCCCCCTAACGCCGGCCCTGCCTCAGAGTACACTCTTGCCGCCAGCAAGCAGCTGGAAGGACTGGGCGACCACTGTCTCCGTCCAGAGACTGCTGGAGCGTGACGGTGGCGGTGATGTCTGCTAAGTGGGCCTCCGAGTCCACCGCTCGTTAGCTGGGAGTTCGCCGCCAATTGGATGCTGACTTCCTGCACGCTCTCCGCTTTCAACTCGCCGGCTGCGGCTCCAGTGATCGGCGCACTTTGCGCTCCATTTGCAAGCGACCTCTGCACGACTCTAATTGCTTCACTCCAAGAATTCGCGTTTTAATGTGTCTTTTATGATCTGCGCATAGTTAAAACGCCATTCAAAGACTTCTCGATATTAAAGGAATTACTTAAGTAGAACTATTAATATCGACTACGCAAGAGCTTACATATTTCTGTTACTGCTTTGAAGCAAAACTCAAAAAAGAAAAGAAACTCATCAGTACCTCGGAAGATTCCAGTCTCCAGATACCCTGTCACAATTTTAAGAATAATCTTTCTTGTTTTGCGATTCATCGATGATCATCAGCTTTCTTGAAAACAAAAGTAATCTTGTGTAACATTATTTTGCGTGAGGATAAACGTACATAGAAATTTCTGAAACGTAGTAACGGTAGAAAATAGAGAAAGTAAAGTAGATGGACAGAATTAGTAATGAGGAGGTAAGGAGAACGTCTTGGTGAGGTCGCATAATAAGTAGATGAGAATCATGAAATTAAAAATAGAAGGATAAGAGGAAGAAGGTTTGGAATGTAAAAAGACAAGATAAAGGAAGAAGTTATGAATATACAAAGGAAATTTTTCCGTAAGGCTTCCTTCCTGTGACCATTTCTAATATACTGTTTAATTTGGAAAATTCCCCGTCGTGGTTAGCATCGTTTAATGGATGAAAAGAGTAGCATTCTGTTACTTTATTACGGTACTAACATTTAGGGAATCAAGTCAACCGTTGGCTTATTGATAGAGAGCTGTCAAGCTGTCACGAAATCCTCCTTGCACAAATGATAGAAACATCGGAGTATCTGACCACAAAAAAAAACTTCATTGTCTTCTATCGTTCTGAAAGTATGATTACTGAAACCACTTATCTAGGGAAGCATAATCTCTCTAACTATGTCGGTTTTATCACTGAGTTTCGGCGGCAGAAAAAATTTTCCGATCTTTGGCGAAAACATTAACTTTCAAAGTAACTTTAGCATCTTCAAATTCGAATCCCTGAGAATTTCGGTAATATCTAAACAATTAAATTTACCAGTCATCAAACACTAAGATCTATGTGCAATGATGAAAGATTTATCCAACGATACAGAAGAATAACAAGGGACACATTACTTCATATGCTTCCGATTTAATTTCTGCTTTACTGTGTTAGAATCTACGTACTAATTTAGACGAGTTGTTAAACTGCCACCATTCTTTCCACCGAAAGGATGGTTCAAATTTGACCTGACACATCCTGGCTATTTTAATTATTTAGGTATTTTAACATATCCGCATTTACGAAATATAAGACCATATTCAAGTTCCTCTAAAAAAAATGAATTTCAAAGAGAATTTAACATTTGACGAACACCTAACCCTTTCACAAATATATAACGCTGGTAAAGTTCTTCCCAGTAAATTAACAGAAGTGTATCTACTAGATTGTCTCAAAGAAACGATGAACACCTGAAAATTAGTGGTAGAAATTTCAGCTCCTTAATCATATAACTACAATAATTAAGACATCCACCCCGTCCGGGCATCCAGATTTGGGTTTTCCATGGTTTCCCCAAATCACTCCAGGTGAATGCCGGGATGCTTCCTTCAAAAGGCCATGGCCGAATTCCTTCCCATTCCTTGCCCCCATCCTTTCCCGTCTCTAAAGACCACGTTGTTAAAAAGGGACGTTAAACTGTTACAAAAAAAAAAAAAAAGACATCCTCAAGAGTGAAAATGAACGTTGTATTTTTCCTCTTGGTTCCTTGTGGTATTTCCTCACAGCCGCAAACTTCCTTGATGGTGGCATTTTGTCCTCTAAGTGATATACAAGATCCCTAAGTTACTGCTTTTACTATACTGTCATGCCAATAGCAATCGGATAGCAGGATGCAGTGGTATAGTTGGCGCACGCATGGTGTAAGAAGGGTATAAATAATCAGTTAGTTGTCAGTGCTGACAGTTTAACTCGAGGATTTCCTGTGTAGCTTTTACCAAGGTTATATCGGATACTCGACGAGAGTTGACAGATTTTAAACTTGGAATGACTGTTGGAACCTTACTCATGAGGTGTAGCATTTAGGATGCGGTTACGAAATGCCTCGCTTCACGCTGTCAAGAGTATCTCACCCACCGCATTACTTCCCACAAGAGAAAGTGAAGTGGCTGGCCACGGCTGGTGAGTGATGCAGTCCTGCTGCGGATTAATATAGAAGAACGACCCTCCTTGAACCGATTGCCACAGTCAATAGAGACCTACCAATGTGGTCGGTACAACAAAATTTGGCTTTAATGGGATATAGTGACAGAAGATCAACTCACAACATTCCATTCAGAGGATCACCCGCGCTCGCGAACATAGATGACGGAGGAAGGTAGCCTGGTCCCATGAGTCACTTCTCGACTTGGTAGTTACTAGTGATTGTATTCGGATGCTACTAGAAATCCGTGAAGACGTGGATTCAACTTGTCAGCAAGGCATTATTGGCGTGTATGCGTGGCATTAGTTGGATCGAAATGAACCGGTCCATGACGGGACATCGCTATGGTCAGCTGCTTGTTATTCATCTGCCACACACCAAAATAATGATGGGAAGTTCCAGGATGATAATGATCCATGTGACTATGCCTAGATTTTGCGTGGCTTGAGAAGCATTTTTGACTATTTCAGCATATGATTGGCGACCTGTATCTCAAGACACGAATCCGTCGAAGTATTTTTGCGATGCGATCAACAAACACGTTGGTGCACGAGGTGCAGTTCCTATTACAATAACGGAATTATGAGGATGGTATGGAAACATCAAGACACATATTCCTCTTGTATACTTCCTTCGGAAAAGTTGAGTCGGTTCAACGTCGATTTGCTGGACTTCGATGAGCTATAGGAAGTTCTAAACGTTATTCCATGACTTTTGATATGCGATTGTAATAGAAAGTATCGGAATATGCAAAGCTTTACCATGAGATATATTTATGATTGACGATAAAATATCGTAATTATTAACTAATTCAATGAGTCCGTTATGGGACGTCTTGAAGTTATGAATCTGAAATCGATGCTTCGTCATTCTGTCCTTATGGTTATTTACCTTTCCTACTTTTGTTAGTGCAGTATGTCGTAACAAGTGGGTGTGTAAGTGTTACCAATGTTTAATAGTAAGCTGCAATGTTCCTGAGCAGAAAGAAGGGATCACCTCAGTATGATTGCGAAAAACTGCCTATAAACCATAATCAGTTAGGTATCGGATCTTAATGACAAGTCATATTTTTTTTCATGTATTCTTTTTGAGCTGTAATGGCGGATAAAACGTTTTTGATTCTATTTAAATGCATTTTATATAGAATATAAATGAATATTCATGCCATTTTCCTAGTTTTGGTCATGTTACGATAATATGTATAGTCTTGTGGTCATATTTCGAGGTAAAATCTGATAATTTTTTAATGGTACCGGAAGTCACTAGAAGTTATACATGAGAAGAAATTAAGATAATTATTCGTAGAGCTGAACCCCTATTGCACACTGGAAGAAAAAACAAAACTAGTTGTCACTGAATTGGTTGGAATTCACCAGTCGATAATTAAATCTATACATTATTGTCACTTTAATATTCCACCCGCCTTTTAATCCCTGCAATTCAGTAGCAGCATGCCTGTGTCAACCCGGGTCAATCAGTCTCACTGTCGCAAATAGTCCTCAGTCAGTGTTAAATCTGCAGTGGATCACTGAGTATAGCTAACCCGAAAACAAATTTTTCTTAAAGTGCGAAGTTACGGAGCTACATAAGGAATTTGGAGAGGAGTATTTTAGAACAGACGAAAGAGCTCTTTTGAGAAAATTTTGTGAAATGAAAGCGATTTCAATAAAACGATTTAAAATTTAATTTCCCGACGGTGCAGTAAGTTTGCGGAAGCAAATTATGCTATCTACATGAAAGGGACACTACTAAGTAAAATAAATGATGTATAATTGAGCATGTTTTGATGTATAGTATATTTAAATGTTTGGTCGTATTTTGTTATTTTTAAGTCATAGTTAAAGTCGTATTTGCATGCATATTTTTCTAGTTTTTTGGTCATAAAAATCCGAACTCTAGCAACCAGAATCTGCGAGCGCAGTGTCTTTGCAGATTTCCCTTGGTGGATTTGAAGCCGTTACGCGGCACAGTGCTTAATCTGAGCGCGTTCCGACTCAACACCCACGGAGCAGAGCGCATCCTGAGCGTCCACAATACTGGTCCGAGCGGTGTGGCGCCATTGTGCTTAGCCGTGACGACTGAGAGGCAAACAGCGACACAATGGTAGGACTCTGCCGGCTTCACGCCTAGCCCGTCATGTTGACACTGACTACAGACACGCGGGCAATGCTGCTCCGTGCAGTGCATCACGTTGTACGGTGGTTCAGTCAATTTTCAATGGACAGAATTCATGTTCCCCAGTTCGAATCCCACTGCGCCAAGGAATTTTTACTGGCTTTGCTTTGTTCATAAGAGCACGCATTGGACACCCCGCCGTTCGGATGTGTTGTATTGTACGTCTGCTCACGACAGATGTTGAATGCGCGGCAAATCGAAACTCTCCTCCCATATCTTAAAGCAATAAGTTCACATTTTTTTTTAACTTTCAGCTCAAGACCCTCGACGTGTTTCGACCCTTGGATTACCTCTGCAGTATCTTAACCACCTTTGCAAGAGACGTGGTGATGAACAATTCATGACTCGTAATTAACAGGGCCCTGAGTATAATTCTAAACCACTCTGTAGTGATAGCAAACGATGCTACTGATGCTTATTCGTCCATAACAGCGGAAAGTTCATATCTTTTGCTACCAAAGACCTTAGTATATCCCTCCTTCGCTTGTTTGAGATGTCTGACTTCCGGTGCGTATGCTGATCTCGGCAGGCATTTTTACGGATGCTTTTAAGCTGAACTATACATCTAACGTTGCCCTGTTTTGTTCAAGTAAATTATGCTAGAACGCTTGGTGATTCTTATCCCATGTTAAACTATAGATCCCATCTATATTGAAGGATAATTTATTTATTTACATTTGACACGAAAAGCACACTACAAATAATGTGTACCAAGTAACCTACACGAATAAGGTGCACTAGAATTTGGAGGAAAGTTTATTGACTTCTGCAGAAGTACTCTGTAACTGCCTTAGAGAAGAAAACCTCTTTTCTGAATTTTACATTGGTTAGTATAAATTCTTTGGTCTGAATAAGTTGTTCAGTTTTTGATTGGTTAATGTAGCAGAAAATATTGTCAGTAAGATCTGAAACGAAAGGTTATGATCGAAGTAAATAGAAATCCTTCAAATAACGATACTGTGTATTACATCGTCGTAAATATTTTAGTAAAAACAACTTTTGAAGCTATCAAAAAGACACATTCCTTAGTGGTCATTCGCTGAAGACGTACTATAGTTGTCACTAAAATTTCGTAACCTATTATAACACTTGTGAATTATAGTCACATAGTGTAGCTACTGTCACCTACCTGCAAAAATGTTTATATCAATCGCTCAACAGTGTGCTCTCCTCAGGATCTATTGTATGATTTTTTACATAAACCGAGTAGGACTGTTCAAATGAATAATAATATAAACTGATTTTTCCTTATATCCTTAAGAGGGTGCTAATAACCTCGACGTTGACGCGCCCTAAATCCGGAACAACAATAACAACAACATCAACAACAACATCCTTAAGAATGACAGACAGATGAATTTTAAACCAAGATACACCTCAGTTAATAACTACGAGAAACATACAGTTTAATTCTGTTAAATGAGTCATTTACTGTATTGAGAATAACTAGGATGATGTAAAATTACAGTGACCTGCGTTTCATTAAATAAAAGTAGTAATTCATTATGCCACAGAACAAAGCCTTTCGCTGCAAGACTATCCTAGGAGCCAGCAGTGACTTCTCATATATCTCAATGACAACCTGTCACGACTCAGGTAAAGAAAGAATGATTAATCACAGAACAGCACGGAGCAGTGTTTCTACGAGTACCTTCAGTCTGCTGCAGATTTTCTTACTCTGTGTGGAAATGGAGACTATATTAATAGGTACAAAATTATGGCCTGCACAAAAAGAAACTCTTAATGACAGCCAGTATCCGTAAAGAGATGCAGTTTTTTAGTTTGTTCACTCTCCACACGCGCCATCACAATTCCTGAAACATCTTCTACATTTTACATGTATTTTTGCTTATATATTGTTGATATTTCTCTGTCAATTATTTTCCTTACTTTACCAGCGTAAAAATAATTCTCCGATCAATTATTACACGTGAACTGGGGTACTTTTAGGTTTGTTTTTATTTCCGTTTTTTGTTGATTATGTCATCTTTAATTTGCAAGGCGAGATTGCGCCGTAGGAAACAACTCACAGATAGGATTGTCAGTGTACACAATGAACATTCTCTGAACGCAGGACAGCCCATTTTTTCCTCCGGTTAAGGCAGGGAAAGGAAATGATGAACAGTTCCCGGTAGGTGAGTGGGGGAGAACGTGGATTCAAATCCTCATCCGCCCATCAAGGTTTTTGTTTTCCATGGTTTATCGAAATCACTCCAGGGTTGGGGTTGGGTTGGTTCCTTCAAAATTCTATGGCTGAATTCCTTCCCAACTACCTCTAGTGATCCCTAAAAGGCCGAACGGAAAAAAAGGAAATGATGTTCCTGCGTATATTAAGAACAATGTGCTGGGGTATATATTGCTGATTAAAAGTTTAAATTTGCTAGTTTCAATATAACATGTTCTTTGAAGTGATTGAAGCTTAAAGCGTTTAGAGGATGACAATAAGGATCTCCTTGACTCGTATGCTGGTATGAAGAGAGCGTTATGCTTGCAGGGCGGTGAAATGTTTCAAGTTCTCACGACCCGAACCGCTCCTCGGAGTGCCTCCTGACACAAGGGTGATTAATTACTCTGTTATTTACATTTCAGAAAAAGCCACCAGGTGGCTCTCGGGCAGCTACAAAAGATGCGTCACGCTGCTTCCCAGAGGTCGCTCAGTCCGTGTGGCCGCTCTCTAAGTACTCTGCTCCGTAGAGTATTAATTAAATGAGTCGAAACGCCAGTCATCTGATGCAGCTTTTCTTAAAGCTTCGCAGAAATACTGTTACCTACCACAGAGATTCACCGAAATAGACACATCAAATGGTGGAAACTTGGTCGATTGTGGGACTTTCAAGCTAGTTTATATCTTGTAGCATCTAGTTTCTTAATACCATGCAGATGCGTCTATGACCCTCAAATGAGATGATCCGAAACGTATTCGATCTCAGATTCGAGGATGATATCCAAGAGCTGCAAATATATTATGAAATGATCGCCATTTGTAGTAACAAATGTAAACTACTTACGGCATACTGTTAATTAGTTTGCATTTAAATATAGAATAATACATCCCCCTCTGGTGAGACCCCCGCTTAGAAATCGCCCTCGCAACTTTTTAAGGCCTTTTTTTTAGGTCCCACACTTCCAAAGGCGATTTAACCCACCCACTTTTCGACGAAATACCCCCCTAAATTCGACTTTCGCGTCATTTGCAAACCTTTTTTTTTTTTATTTGCTCTACAGTCCTACATGAATTTCTAAACCTCACATGAGATTTCCCTTGACCCCCCCCCCCCACACCCCCTTGGTGAGATCTCATGAGATTTCACCGAACCCCCCACCCCCCTTATTTCATCTCACGTAATTAATAGACGCCCCTATTGGCAATACATAAAAGATCAAAAAATAAAATAGAATAAATATTCAAAATCTCTCGAAACATTTTAATTGAAATAACAACTCTTCTTCTCCGCCTTTTCCCAACATTTCGGTGTCGGTGGCCTTCGGTGAGTTTTACTGATCGTTGGCATTGTCAGAATTGGAATTATTGTTTTATGACCGAATGCCTTTGCTGACGCTAAGTCTTTTATACCTACTGCCAGATCGTACTAAGTACTAATGGTGGAAGTGAAGTGTCTGTGAAACGTCTAACTACGTTCAGCGTGTGATAAGTGTGGTTTTTTGTTTGTGAAATGTGTTGTTTATGATTCAGAGATTGTCGACTGTCTCGGCATTCATTCGCCTTGATGGCTGTGGAAAACCACCTAAAAACTGCAGTCACGATGGGCAGTACGAGAGTGCCCGGGCTCGTGCCCGGTCCGTTGTACCTCCTCAATCCAGTGTGCGGCGCCTCAGCGCTCTGAGCCACTGTGGCGGGTTTTTAGTTGAAATCCAACTTTTGACGGAAATATGCAGCAGAGTAGTGAGTATGTACGCTTTGTAAAGAAAGTACCACTTGCATGACTGACATGAATTACGTTGCTGAAAGAATGAAAGCTTTCCGTTGTCTCAACTGCATAAATAGTTCTTGGGCGTCTCACTTGGGGCGTGCGTCGTTATGCTGCGACGTTTCGCATATTCTGGTGACGTTTCTGATACCTGGAACGGTTGCTATTATATAGCCCTCTATAAAGACTATGACGTCAACTGAAAACACTGAACGGTAAGGGCTATATAAGAGCAGCTGTTTCAGAAAGCCGACACTTCGCCAGAAGATGAAGTCGGGGCGTGGGTTCTAAAGGTCGCATCAGACTGACACACTTCCCCTATGGGACGCCAAATAACTTTCCATACATGAACTAATTTGGTGTAAAGAATTAACCATAATAAACACAGGAGCCACATTTTAATAACATTCTTCTCCAGCAAAATAGTAAACTAAGTAGTTTGTAGACAACTGCCCAATATAAACGATTTCCTTTGGCAACAATTTTCTTCATTCTCGACACAATCGTTACCATCAGCTGTATATTTAAACGGTATAACTTTTTGGTTTGGGAAGGTTAGATGAAGTACCTGTAGTCAATATTGTGATAATTTGAAATCACTCACATTTAAAAAAATGATACTGATAGTTCTACCTGAACAATAATCAGATCGACAATCGCATAATTTTAAAAGAGATATATATAATATATGTGTAGGCATTTGTTGACGTGAATATAGATTCATTTGCGGAAAGGCAAATGACGATCGCCAGACCTTTTTTCCTTGCCGGTGGGCAGTCCAAGGACGAACTCCACGTTGGGCGCCAATTAACTATCTCAACTTTGCTGCCTCAGTATTTTGATGCGAATGAAGTGCTTGAGAATGAATTATTTTTAATTATTTCAGCTACGATTGGGGTATGGTGAGAAATAACTTTCTACTAAAAGAATTAGTTATTGTTTGATAATTCTAAGTGAGTATATTGGGTTTCTCGCTCTGTTAATGGGCCTTGGTAACACGAGAAGTTGTAGTTCCATAAATCAGGGGAAGGCAAGGAGGCAGGTTTATGGCACTCAACCACTTCCTTCAAGTTTGAACCCACACATATCTTCTTCATCCATGCATTTCAGTAGCAGAATATCTTGAAAACAAAATGACATATTTTATAGAGAGCTATAACAAATTAAAATCCTTTCAAAGTGCAAATAATTGTGTACTACAAAATTCGCATGAGAATCAAATTAATTTAGTGAAATCATCAACTCATAACGAAAATTGGCAGTTAATGAAACAGAGTGGCCTGAGTCAGTATTGCCATCTCTAGGGAGGAGATGTTAGTACGAATAACATTAATCCAGAAACACACGGGACAGCATCATTGGTCGTGGAGAAAAATCAAATATACAACAGTTTATATTGTTGAACAAAAGACGCTTTGCCATTGGCCATCAAAACCACCCCAGGTTTACTCTTAGGAAGATAAGATCTAAGCTTTGTAAAATTTACCATCCCCTATTCTGAATTGGAGTTAATACCGTACCGTGACGTATCCAGATTGCTCGCGTCGGGAACATTGCTTCTCAAACTGTCTAAAATTCTGATTTCTTCGTGACCTTCAGAAAACACTCTGACTAATCTTCACTGGCTATTGTTCGTAACAGGTTCCCTCAGTGGACGGCACAGCTGTTGTCGTATATTGCATTTTACTACCTGTCACCGTGACAAATGCTTAACTAGGTAGAGGTGCCCGCTCGAATTGTTTACCTTCCTTCCCTTTTCCACCATTGAATCTATACTCACGCGAATAAATGCCTACACTTAATATGACATATGTTCCTTTTCATACTATGCGAATATCGACATAATGCAAAACCATTTCAATATTTTTAACTGTGGGTGAGTTCTGATTATCACAGTATCGTTTAATCATCCCACCACTCACCTCAAACTGAATACGAGAAACAGTACGAGAACTAATCTTATTCTTTGAGATACATACAGAGCTAATTGTGGCGATACAATGCTTTTTCTTATTTTAATATTTGCTTCGATTTTATCTACACTCAACGAAGGCAATACTGTAGAGTGGTTGAACACTTCGAAATCTGTCTTTCCCATTTTGTCTGTAAATGCCAGTAATTTACTGTTACGTTGGTGTTTTTCAGTCTTCTTTAATTTATTGCTTACATAAAAGATACAACTCGTTTTTTGGTGACAATAAATGAAACTATGAAGTATTGCATACGATATAACAACAAATTTTTAAAGGTTAACTGGGCAATACGTAATTTGTTTTGGAGACTTCAACGCAGGTGTAGAAGACGAACTGTCAAACATTGTTATTGTAAATAATCACTATCCAACTTCATCCAGAAATAGATGCCAGGTGATGCTTGTGATGAAGTCCACTACGGTGTATTACCATTTTTGAAGTTGGATCCTCTTTATATACATTGGTAATCAAGGCAAAGTTAGAGAGCTGAAAACTGTAAAAAGGAAAAACTTTTTAGAGTGTAAACCGCTGTTCGCTCTCTAAAGTAACATATCGATGGAAATATATACAATATTCTGACTTCTTTTGTAAATCCCGGTAGGCGCTGGAATTTTGAGAGTTGTGTCTGATCATATGAGCTACGCCAGGCCACGCCGTGGTTCTGATTCCACGTTAAACTGTGGTCCTAGAGGAAAGGAACTGGCCGTCCTACCTCTGACACAATGCCTTAGTATGCTATGCCTCCTTCGGGAGGATCCAACCAACCTTCGGGTTGTGGTCTAAGTTAAGTTACTTAATGGTATAGTTATCACTATCACCAATGTTATAAATAGAACGTTAACGACTTTGATTGTGGGAGGTAATTTCTGCGACTTCTCTATCGGTATGTTATGATCCTTCCTTAATAATTTAGTTCTTAGAATTTTTTTACTAATTACAAACGATAATGCTGTCAAATTACAGTGCTGGAGGAACAATCGTTTCAGTATTACCACTTAGTCCTTAACGTAGTGTAAGAACTAATACATTTATGAAGAAACAAACTCATATTAATTGACTCGTCTGTGTTTTACTTGTAAAGGTTGTTTAATTTAAATAAATTGAGTGGGAATGATATTCAGGAAGAAGTACTGCTACTTTTATTCACATGAGGCCGAGAAGGCTCGACTTCTTTGCTTTAGCCGCTTCGAGTTTTTATCGTCTGGCATCCGCGTGCGTGGATGGCGTGGTTGGAGCCAGCGCTGTCCACGAGACAGCTAAAACGACAAAAACTTAACTGCTGCTGGAAAACAAAGACGCTGCTCTGATTGTTTTTATTCCTCGGCGTGGCAGAGATATGTCCACCTATTGTCTGCGTAATAGAAGGGCCTACTATAATTGTACAGTAACCGACGCATTTCACTGCTGAATGGTCTGTTGTGCGTTGGAGATAGCGGTGCTAAGTGAAAGCAGGGACGTTATTTATTAGTTGAATGAAAGAACTTACAATGAATTTTAGTTGTATAATTAGAGATTCCGACAAGTCTGTTATTTTAAGTCCCCATCACGTCGGTTATTAACAACGAGGTGCTATATAGTAGAAAAAGTGTCTACAGGAATTAGTAGGGAAAGTACTATATCTTCACACAGAAATTGTTGATGCTAAAAATAATTATAAAATATAACTGTTTACTTAGCAAATTCACTCAATAACTGTAGTCAAAATTATAAAAAAAAGGGAATGGAATAACTAGTTAATGTGATAATTGAGCTTTGAAAGTAGCTTTATACTTATTTTAGTATTAATTTACTAAGACTCAGTTTTCGTTCAGACAGTATTCTGTTCTGTAATAGAAAACTCGCATGACAGCTGTTCCTACTAGCAAGCTTCATCCCAAATACTTAAGAAATGATTGGAAAATTAGACTTTTTGTATGTGAGACATCTATCCAACTCTCCAAGTTAGCTAGTAGTCTAGAGATAATTTTGATCTTGTTCTGATAAACTTTCACGCTAAAATAGTGAATAAGCTGATATCGATAACTGTGGGATGTGTCAGTACTAAATACTTTTCTAGCTTTCGATAAAATCCCCAGTCCCCCAAAAGATTAGTGACCAGTCAGTCGAAATTTGATAACAAGATTTGTTTAGGTTGCTAAATTGTTCCATTACTGCTCGAAGTTAATAAATTTGTTAATTTCGCAAAATGAATGTGTCAAGCAATAACAAAAATATTTTAAAAAAATGCATTGGAAAACTCGGGTCAACAAAGTATTTGTTTATATATAAAAAAAAGTGAAGCGGCAGTAATGAGTTCAAAACAGAAAATTTAAATTCCAAATGAGTAACAGGTAAAATAAAAAACGATGGCTTATAAAATTATAATTGCAAATACGTAAAAAATTGAAATACGTAAAAACCGTTTATAGCGCAAACGTCAAGCATGGATGAGAGTGAACAATCTAGGTCTATTTTGTTATATTAATCAGACAGATACTGAGAGCAAAAGAATATTAATAAGTGCTCAGATAAAAAAAAAATTGAGTTGAATCGAAAAGTAAATTGTAGGAGTTTTTTTTTTTTAAAATAAATAAATAAATAAGAAGCTGACGTCAAGATTTTTACTGATTATCACAAATGATTTCAGAGAGATACTGTGATTGCTACTGAGCAATATTAACATCTATGTAGATAGAATCTAAAAACATAACACTTACTATCAGTTTCCATAGATGACAAAAAATATGAGAGTTAATCTGTCATACGAGTCTCGGAACTGTTGTGATTGTATGCCGTTTTTTCGTTTAACGTGGGCAGTTGTTACTAGATAATTGCATTTCATGATGCTTAAGCAGGGGTACCGGTATGTCCTTACAATAAGTCAGTTAGTTTTATTTTATTGAAATAGGAATATCTCATACGATTACGACGATATAAAATACATTTAAAAAAATTTATCCTTGTGCACGGGAGCAACGGCCTTTCCAAGTGATTCAGTGGAGAAAGCTTTGTAGTTATCTACCGACACAGCTTAGAATTTGGCAAGACAGTCACAATCGACCGCCATCTAGCGTTATGGTCGGGCCATAGTTTAAGAGGGGAAAGTTGATTACACGCCGGACAGCGCCCGGCTATAGATATAAATAATTCAAGAGACGTTTATGTTCCGTGATTGCGGGCAGCTTATCTTACAGCCATGTTCAGCTCCGGGAGCCACGACTCTCCTGCAGCACTGCTAACATCTGTCATGGGTTTATTCCGAATTATGTTCCATGCCAAGAGATAGATCTTACTGCAACGAACAAGCTGTTTTGTCGGTGCTTAAAATGGTTCTAGTTCACGAATAAGTCATACGCACCGTTATACTGACGATTATAACGAGACAGTGGCAAAAAGTTTGAAAATTTGTAGTCTGTGTGATAGTGAAAAATTGTCACGTCTACCAATTTGTGGGGCTAGTTCGAAATTATATGTTCCTCTCCCTTACTTGCGTTGAAGTCTCCAACTCCGGCAATAATTGCAGTGGAGTTGTATTCGTTTCTCTAGCTTTGTGATGGCAACGTTCAGCTCTAAGAGCTGGGACCTAACAATTGTCACTTCGAATTGTATTTAAGGATAGATCTTGCTGCAACGAACAAGTAGTTTTCCAGTACTTTAAATGGTTCTCGAACACGATCAAGTACCAGGAATTGTTATGTTCAAAATTGTACGGGAACAGTGGTAGAAATTATGTAACTTTCTAAACTAAATGTTTATGAGCCCTTTAAGGGAACCGGGTAGTCTAGAATGTCAAAAATTGGCATTTTTTATTTTAGAATGAAATAATCTACAAACTTTCCTGATTACAATGATATATAATTTATCGGTTAAAATACATTTCTTCGGTGTGTTATTGATGGATTTTATAAACCCTACAATCAGACACGACACCCACAATCCATGTATTCACAAATGTTAACTCAAACATTAACTTGATTTTTCTCAAAACTTGAAAATTTTTGTTATGCACCTTTTTCTCAGGAAGGAATATTCAATCAACTTGAAATTTTACACAATTACAGAAGCTTATAAATCACGATCTATAAGGCAAAATTAAAACAATTAAAGCAATAGCTAGTGAGTAAGTATCTGAAATATTTGCTAAAAAAGTTACATACCCTCAAATTTATAAAATCTAAACCAATTTCTTATCAACAATAAGTTTGCTTCAGAAGTTGTATAATTAATATTATATTATACTTGACAAATTTTGTTAAATTATTTACAGTAACATCAAAAAAATTAATATATAAATTGCATACTTATATATAGGTTTTTTTTAAAGAAAAAAAAACATTTTTTTGCTTGTTCGCATGTGAATTTTAATGAAAATATACTATATATCTCAATGATATTGTACACACATACAGCGAAAAATGTTACTAATAACTTCTGAGAATTTGATCTTCTAGTTGTAACGGTTACCTAATAATGAACCTTTAACTAAAACATTTGTTGGCTTGTCCGCACTACCCAGTTTCCTTAAAATCATTGCTACGAACTTCTGCAGATTGTTCGAAATCTGGAAGTTAGTGTTCTCTACGTGCGTTGAAGTCTCCAAATTGAGGCAGCTACTTTTCTCATGAAAACCGGTAACAATTATAGCGGTGTTGTGTCCGCTTGTGCAGCCTTGCGACGGCCGAAAGGAGTTAGTTGCGTAACGAAATGTAAGGCAGCACGCAACGCCACGCACGGTCACGAGTCACGACGTCGTGTCCCGACACACGAGACCCAAGGCTACACCGCAGAAACAAAACACGGGCTCCGCCCGCATAGAACGTCCACTCGGTGTCGGGAATCAAGAACGACGACAGCAGATGTTTACAAACAAAGCAGCACAAAAGAATCATTTTCTCCAAATTATTTTAATGAACCAGTGTGACATTGCCAACAAATACATCACACTCGTGAGATCATATTACGTACTACTTTAATTTGTGTGAATCTCCCTACCTCCCCCCTTCTCATGCCATGTTTTTTCACCACTTACCTACTCCTGCCTTTTACGAAAAGCAGCTTTAAACTTCTTCAGCTTAACTGTTTGTTTTTTCTCTTGGCAATTTATATCACTCCTGACTCCCTTACCTGCAAAAGAAAATCTTCCCACTCCATTTCACCTGAATTCGACTACCAACTTATGATTATAGCCATAATATTACGTACCAAATACACACCAAGGTAACTTGTTATTGCTACAGCAGAAGATGTGTCAAAAAATACTTGTATGGCTTCAGGGAATCCATAAAATCTTAATACGTGTATGAGGCACGGCTAATGAAGCTTTGCACGGTAATTCTATTGTTCCTTCGCTACAGAGAAAGTGAGAATGAATACGCTCTATCAAACTACCTTCGAAATACAGAAATCTGGCCCTGCTGATAATACAGTTTGTAAGAAACAACTTACTTCTACCATTTGAATATTACCACAAAAAAAACTCGTTTATCGCATTTAATATTTCTGACTGCCGAACATAGGTATCAGAAGATATGTTTATACCCAAATTTTCTAGGAGGATATTAAATAATAGATATCTTGCAGTTTGGATGTTTCTGGTTACTTAATATAGGTACCAGAAGATATGATTATACATAAATTATCTAGAAGGGTAGTAAATATCAGATAACGATTAAAGACGGCAAAGTGATCGTGTTATCAGAGGTAGTTGTTAATAAGAAAGACTAGCATAAATGCACCTATCTAAGAGCAGAATTTATTATGTTTATTTGTAAAGGATTCCTGTGGCTTCGTAAATTAAAAGCTGTAAATTTAATAAAAATCCAACTTAACCAAAGCAGATACATAAAAATTCAGTAAAGCTTACAAGTTTGAATAGTCACTACAAGAACCCTTTACGTTAAAACTTGTTACTAAGATGTATAAAGTATGCTGCTGTTTCAAGTATAACATGAAAATTATCTATCTTGAAAGAATTTCCTGTAAAAGACTTCACAAAGAAAAAAATGTCTTCCATGTTATGCGAGATGTAAGAGAATTTTTCAGATCGGTAATAACAATAATTTAATGTAGCATTCGAAGGTAGAAGAGGAAAAAAAATCCGGTCAAAAGTTGTCTGAGAAGAGAAGGAGGAGAAACAGTGAAATGAAGAAGGAATATTTCATTGAAGGGAAGATAAAAACGACAACAAAGGATGAACTGAAATTGGCGCGTGGACCCTGCAGGTCCCATCGGTAATAAGAAGAATTTAAAGTGGCTCAGTAGAGTTATCCGCTGGGTAGTGATGACGCCCGTTAGGAATGCCGAGCGGGGTAGCGTCTTTGTTCCCGCGCGAGCAGAGCAGGTAGCACTCACCTGAGGCCTATGATGGGCGCCATGTCGTCGACGAGTTCCGACAGCACCAGCACAGTGGTTCCTGCCGGCCCGGGGGCGCCGAAGAGCTGGTGCGGGCCCTGCAGCACCGTCATGCCGCCGACGTTCACCAGCCCGGGCACCCCGCCGCCACCCACCACCACCGACGCCGGCGCCACCGCCCCCACCGACTCGTCCGAGCCGTACGCGGCCTTGGAACTGTGTTCGTTATCGCACAGGTCCTTCTGCAGCTCGATGACGCTCACCGGCGTCATGGTAGCTAGCATCAGTGGCGGGCTAGGCGGCGACCCGGGCGAGTCTTGCTGAGCGTCGGGGGCGGCGGCGTTGCCTGGCGTCGGGGGCGAGGCGCCGTCCTCCACAGCGACGTCGTCCATGGCGAGGGTCCTCACGGCGGTGGCGTCTCAGCGCGCCGCCAGCATCGGCGACGGACGACCACGTGGGACCGGTTCGAGATCGGTGTCTCTGCGGCGGAAAACCGGCCCGTAAGCGTAAAAATACACACCAAGTGACTCAGTGATTATGATGAACCTGTTCCCCGTTTCGGAAACCGGGGGCAGAGAGGGGGGAGGCTTGTGTTGCGCCGCGTGCGCGCGCTCGCGGGAGGGGGTGGGGAGAAAGCGTCCCGCGGGCGCCGAGCCGGTGTATTAGTAGGGTTGGTTCAGGTGGCCGGCGCACCGGTTTTTAGCCGAGAATACGCGGAGGCAACGTCCAGTCGGGCGAGAGCAGCCGTGCAGCGTGCGCGCAGCCTCAGCACACAACCTGTAATGGCGGCTGGGCCGAGGCGGGCAGCCGGCCGGCATACCTACGGCCTCCTCCTCTCCCCTCCCGCGCCGCACAGCCCGGCCGCAAGGACAGCGCAAACAAAGCCAAAAAACCGCGCCGCTCGCTTCTCTCACCGGAGGAGGAGCCACGTGGGCGATCGGAAGTCACTCAAACATCCGCGGACCCAGCTCTCGATGACAGCTCCCGCAGTGACTCTCGAGGAATCCACTGGCCAGCGACAAAAAAAATGCGGCTGAAGACAATGGAGATGCCGCACCATCTAGAGCAGGGGTCTCCGAAGTGGTCGATAATAGCTCTCCAGGGATCGACTGATACACTGGGGTCGATTAATACTAAAGAGAATAAATTAAATTTACTTTAAATTTTCAAAGATAATTCTGTATTTTACGTTTTATGACATGTACGGTTAAGAACTGCAGATAAATTTCCACCTATCCATAATTTTGCTATAATTTTCTAAGATTATAATAACAGTGTAAAATACCTCTTTTTTCTGTTAATGTTATTAGGTGAATTTTATAAGATATGGAAACTATAAATTATTTTGTTTGGTTTTTATACAGATCTTCTTATCACTAAGATCAGAAATGCCAAAAATGATTTAATATTTTTACTAAATACTTAATCTTGGGGTCGATAAGAAGATAAATATTCTATGAACGGATAGTTGGGATGAAAAGTTTGAGGACCCCCGAACTAGAGCGAGAACAGAACCCTCCCTGCGCCCCCCCCCCTTTCTGGGTCGCAACGTTAGTGATACGTCTTTGTGACTGCAGTTGACCAAGATGAATGGCTAGATTGTGCAGGGTGATTCAGGAGGAATGTTAAATATCGAAGGAGGTGGTAGTATGAACAATATTGAGAAAAAAAAGTTCATATAAACACGTGCCCAATTTACGTTTTCGAGAGGGTAATGTTATGCATGAAATAAACCTCGGAAAATGATCAAGAGAACAAAAATAAATACTTCATTCATGCAAAAACACACACATATTTTTAAAAACATTTAAATTAGATGTCAGAAAATCCCACAATATACTTCAATACGCTTTGCAGCTCTCTTCGCAACAGTACGGGCAGCTGTTCTAAGTATGTCTTCATGCACTTTTATGAGATTTTCGAATATTTAAAATGTTGTAAAATATGCTTGTGTTTTTACATGAATAAGGTATGTGCTATGATCATTTTCTGAGGTGTATTTTATGCATAACAATAAAGCACTTGCATTTTAAAAACGAATGGAAATCTAACACGTGTTTATGTGAACTTAATTACTCAATATTGTTCACATTACCACCTTCTTCAATGTTTACCATTCCTCCTGAGTCACCCTGTATAAAGAAATCTGCAAAAATATTATTTATTCGCGTGTGGTAGCTACGTATTTTTTTTGATAAAATAAAATGTTCCATTTCTTTCAAATCATGTTCTTCAGTGTAGCAGAAACTGAAATGGTCGAAACAGATCTTGATCTGAATAAAAGAATTGAATATATGGAATTTTTGTAGAATGATTACAATTTTTTTTATTATAGATGAATCTGAATTGTTCAGACCAGAGATATCGATATCCAGTAATGATAATGAACCATATATTTTTTGCCTTATGTCTTTACGCCTCGACCATATCAAGGTCATTAGAGGCGGGGAAGAACTGCAGGAAAGGAACAGGAAGGAATTCTGTCATGACATTTTTGAAGGAACTATCCCGGCATTTGCCTGGAGTGATTTCGGGAAGTCATGGATAACCGAAATTTGTATGGACCGTCAGAGATTGAACGTGCTTCCTCCAGAATGCGAGACCAGAACGCTTCCTCTAACCCACCTTGTTCAGTATCATGAGCTCGATGAAAGAAAGGAGTGCATGGAATTTCAGTGGTATGAAGACAAGTTCTTCAGTATTGATCAGCGTTTCTCAGCCTGTGGTACGCAATGATGCGACAGTTAGTCCACAGCTAGAATATTAAATATTTTATTGTAGTTGGATTAAAGATAGCAAAATAAATTAGTAAAAATTGTTCGCGCAAAATGGATACCGTACTTGTACTGTGAAATACCTCAAGCCAATATAAGCTATAAACCAAATTTCTAGAAGGCATGCGATTTCCGGGGTATGAACGATGTGATATTATAATACGTTTCCAAACGGCTTAAAAAAGAATTGAGGTCGTGACCGTTTTATAAGGGTCTTATTATAGACGTAGGTATCGCAGGTGCCGATAACAGTAAGTAGGGTTGGTCAGTAATATACAAACAGGTATAAAATTAAACCCATATAAGTTAGTGGTCGATAGAACTATTTTTGACAGGTGGATAGAGAAACGTTGGTAAACGATGACATAGATGAAGTTAAAAAATAAACTAACTAATCAACAATCCGAATGTTGATTGGATCCTCCCGAAGGAAGCATACCAAGCTATTGAGTCAGTGGTAGGACAACCAGTTCCCTCCTTCTTGGATCTAAAGTTTTAGGGTGGAATCTAAACCACGGAAAATCCTGGCGTAGCTCATACGATCAAACACAACTCATAAAAATTCTTGCCCCACAAGGATTTGAAACCAGAAACTTTACAGCGTGAGCGCCTTAACTACTGCACTTCCAATCGGTCTAATGATGCGATCAAAACAGAGATAAGGATATTACGTAATAATAATGAACAATATAGTTCTTAGTTGGAGGAAAAGTACAATTCATCCCATGGCACAATTTCATTATACGTCTAGAAATTACGAAAAATACCAAAAAGAATCTGTACGTGCTTCATAAAGTCCTATAATTTGCGTGTATAAGTCAGAATGAGGGAATAAGCAAAGTAACTTATTCATCCAACATTTTACAAGTTTTAGTATTAAATGTGTTTGGGAGATTGTTTACCTCTAACTGCGAAACTTGCAGCCATCTTCAAGCTTTTCAGCGTGGAGCTGCTATAAAAATAACCGCTCATTAAACGCCTAAATGGGGAAATGGCAACGTAGTCATTAGGCTCACCTCTCGGTGGGAAAGAAACGGGAGGGATATAAATTTCCCACCGGCGCGGTTTCCCTGTTGTAGGGGGCGGACTGGAGGGTCGTAGTGCCCAGGTGCGCGGTGCGAGGCAAAGAATGCGACCTTGAACGCCAGGGTAGGTTTACCTCCAGCCAGAATGACGTAGCAGGTAGGAGGCTAGCAGCCAGGTAGAGCTTACAGGTGTCCTACCCTCATCTCAACATCATCAGCTGGTCGTCCTGTTGGGCTAGTTCAACCTGCTGGGGTCCTTGGCACCAATCGGCATTCAGGGTAAGAAAACTAACGGACTGACTTCTCTGAAGGGCCCTGCTGTTTATTTGCATTGAACGTTTTCCGTCATCGCTTCTTCACACTACCTTGAATCGCATCATTGTATCGCCCAAATACATCTTGCGATATGCAAATTGTCAACAAATAAATATTGACTGCAATTTTCACACAGTTTATTGATTCCTACTTCACCGAAAGAACCACTTATATTTTTGTAAATAAAATACCGTCTATAATCATCTGTTGTGGGTACTGTTTTATGTCCCCCATTGAATCTAAATGTATTTCAGCAAAGTAAGAAAAATCACAGAACACATCACAAAATATAGGCCTGACGGGAGAACTAATGGAAAATCAGCAAGACAAATAAACACAAAACCCAAGTACACCCACCAAAATGGTATAAACAACACACTGAAAAATCTAAAAACGAAATTACATAGAAACGATATAATAGTGACTAACGTTGACAAAAGAAACGCGGTAACGCTGATAAAAAGCAGAATATAACAAAAAACAACTAAATAACACGAAAAACAGATTTAGCAACAGCTCGAAGAAATTCTTCAAAAACATTATACATATTCTCACAGATTCGTTGAAAATAGCAATTCCCCTCCCCTCTTCCAAAATCCCAGCGCTCCCAACCTCAGAGACCAAACAAAAATACATAAAACAGATGCACCCCTACGACCAATACAAACTTCAGGAAGGCACGGGTAGACCAACTAAGCAGATTCATACATGAATTCTTCAGCGAAAAATACAGATAGCGCAATGACAGAACCATCAAAAATGTAACACAGTTAATACAAAACCTAAACCCGATACCAATTCTACACACAGCCACAATCCTACCATTTGATGTAGTAAACATGATCTCTGTCATCCCTGTAAATGAAATAATATAACACAAAACAACCTTCTCATACTTAACACATTCCCTAAAGCAATCATAAAAGAGATACCTGAATTACTACACCTGGTAACAACACAAAATTATTTTTATTTCAATAACAAATGAAAATGAAGTTTTGGGGGAAAAAAACATTCACCGTAACGGTGGGGAATAAAAAATATTTTCCGTAACAATTGTTTGCAGACGGCATTTTATTTATAAAAATCTATTTATCAGCAACTGCGGAATACGACCTACAACAAGGTTGGTACAATTCACTCATTATTAATTTGCTATTTTTATAGTCAGAGAACATATTAGACTGTTATCTTGGTTGTCGGGGTTGAAGAGCGCCAATTTTTTTGAAACCTGGCTTTTCAGCCATCATTCTATGGCCTTGATCAGAATCTTCAGAATGATGGCTGAAACGTCGAGGTCTCTGATGAAAGCAACAGAACGATGGCTGAAACTTCAGATTTCAAAAAATTGACACTGGTCATTCCAGACAACCAAGATAATATGGACAAAAACCGCCTAAGTCTAGGCAGTAAACATAGTAGAACTTTGCGGCCGTCGATGATAGATCATTAGAACTAAATTTTGTGAAAACGAAAGGATATACGGTAGAATCTAGAGTCTGTACACAGTCTCTGACAAAGACCGTTAATGGTAGGTATTAATTAGATAGTCCATAACACAAATCAGAACAAATACCCTTTATTAATTAAAATATATTTATAAAGCATGCATCACAAGTGTTTTCAACGCTGCCCAGTTACCAATTTTGTGTACAGCTTTACACTCGGGAGGCTTGAGGACTCACAGTATTTACTCATACAAAATTACTGATAATTGTCATCTAGATATGTCAACAATAATTAAAATCAGATTTTCCAAATGTGTTTATTACGTACGTTAATGAGCCTGGCATTGTTCACTGGTTTCATAAGGTTGGACGTCAAGCTACATTTTCAATTTGTTCCACATTCTGCCTCTATCGTGGTGAAGAGGAAATTTTAATAAAGCAATGTTGTCCCATATTAAACAGAACAGACCGAAGTTTTGCCAGAGGTGAAAGTCAATTTAAGGGCTCCAAAACTGCTGAACGAGACCGGGATTCGAACCAGGAAACTGTGTATCTCCTGCGAATCGACTTATGAGTCATTCGACCGCTTTCTCTAAATGTTATAAACATATATTTAAAAAAATCTTTTATTTTTCACTAATGCTTTTTTCCCCTGTCTTCTGCTTGTCCTAAGTTTGACAACACAAAGGAAGAAATTAATATTTGGAGAATGAGACTAACTTGGAGAAAGCGATCGAGCTTCTCAATGTACCAGTTCTTTCACCATCTTCACTGTCTCTGAAATAAAAACAAAAAGTTTACAACCGCAAGTGAAAGGTCTATCTAAACTTCTCGTGAGTATTTACTTCAACACTAACAACAGCCAACAGAGGTAAGCAGTGTCTGAAAGCTATTTGTATCTAACTATGGATATTTTCAAGATATGCCAATTTTTCAGAAACTGCAGTCAACTTACGAGATATCTGCGATTAGTTAATATCATCATCTTGTAGCGGGAGCCATAATAGGTTTCTTTTGGCCAATTATTTGTACTGGCACTAGTAACCATTTAAATTGGAATTAATGAAGGAAAAAATGAGGTAGTTTTCCACAAGTAACTCAATACTTGTAATGATCTATCAATTTCTCTTCAGAAACGTAAAAAAATTAATTGATGCCACAGTTTTTTAAAGTGACAAACGTAAAGCACTTTAATAGTGTATAAAAAAAACTATTAAACATGCAAATAATAGTATCTTGGCTGCGGTTTGGAGGAATTCGCTGAAGAGACAAAAAGCTTCTGCAGAGTGAGACCACAGAGTCGTAATAAATGTATTTACTACTAGTGTAGCTTTAGATTTTATGAACGAATTTATGTCCTCTATAATTGTAAACTGGACAGATGATTCAACAGGAAAGAAACTACTTAAAAATAAATAGGGAAGCTTATAAAAACTGGACAGTAATATGTGAATAATAAATATCTACTCACTTATTAAGTCGTTATAAACGGTTATATTTTATGTTTTTTCGGTTGTGATTGCTTTTAGCTGCAGAGGAACAGCAAAGGGAACACAGGCCAAAAGTATGTGCAGGTGATGTTAACGAAACGAAACGAGAAAGAAAATGAAAAATGTTAACCAAAACAGGAATAAAACAGCCCCCTACAATATGTATAATAAGAAAAGGACACATGAAGTACTCTTTAATACTTAGTCTTAAAAATCGTCTCATTGGCATTAAAAACAAGTCTTAACGTAACATTCAAATGAGTACAGACAGATACGACAACGAACTTGGAATTCTACGAGCTCTTCTAGAAGATTACTTCCATATTAACAACGTATGTCACAGAAAAACATCAACCACTTTATTGCCGCACATTTTCTCGTTTTTATTATGTCTGATGTCAAGTATTTACGTATGTAGCTCTGAAAGAGTACAAACGAATGGAAGAAAAAAATTTCAGCTGGATTGAAATGTACTACCAAAGAATCCAACAAATCGTAATCCCTTCGTTGAAAAATTTGAGTTTAGTGTGTAAGTAAAAAAAATAATAATAATAATAACAATAAAAATCGGAATACACCCACGCCTATAAAAAAGTTCAAAATGATGAAGAATTCTGATATTTCCTTAAAAACAATTGCTCAAGACGTTTTCATGGCTAAACGGCTAATCCGATCGTGATTAAATTTGACAAGGAGATGCTACTTGCTTTTAGAAAGGACATAGGATACTATTTCCTGCATAGATAATTTGTATTGCCATGGAATTATGAAAAACTAACTGAACTGTGAAAGACAGACGCGTAGCATGTATATGTCTCTGTAACACTAATCAACATATTTGGTAGGTAGCGTGGTGGTTAAGGTCCTTGCTTTCTTCAGCTCCCGGTGTGGTCTCCGGTTCAAATCCCACAAGGAGCAAAAATTATTAAGAATTGTTTTTCAACGTATGAGTCAAGCCTGGAAATTCCGCCGTAAGGATTCCATATTAAAATGCAGATCCCATAAATTCAGGGATAGAAAGCGTGGCAAATCGTAGGCGGCCGAACAGTGCCGTGAGCGTTTACTTTTTATACGCTATACTGGATCCTCATGCTTTGTTTCTCTCGCAGGCAGTTTGTTTGTGATCTACACTAATAATGTTATAAATGTGAAAGTAAGTCTCTGTCTTTTTGTTACGTTTTGACGACTAAATGGTTATACCGAAACTGATGGAATTTGACAAGGAAATACTTTTTGTCTTTAGGAAGGACACAGGATACATTTTTCCGGTATGAATAACAATTATAGGCATGAAGTTTTGATCACTTATATAATCGTGACGGTGACCGACTATAAGCGCTCAAGGGTCGCCTTCCTGGAAGGACGGTCTATAATCCCCTACCTTCCTGGAAAGACGGTGTCGCCAGAAGAAACTCACAGTGTAGCCCTGATGGCCTCTAAGGCTACGTGAGCACTTGAGATTTATTGGCGGGTGATTAAAGACCAATTTTTCAAGCAACACAAATATCTTAAACTGATTTGAGAGATTGAAAAATGTCCAATCTGCCATGTAAATACGGAATAAATTGTATTTCTTTGCTATTTTTAGTTCCGAGTATTCAAAAATATCGATCCATCACCGTTTAGCAGTTAACATTCGAAATGGAACATACTAATGTGTTGTTAAATTGCTAACAGCTAATCAGTTGCTGGTAATATTTATTTGTTAATGGTTATATGTACTGTCCCACTTTCCCCAAAGTCTTTTCACTTGCAAAATAAATAATCTATGTTCTATGTTAATTTTTATATTGAACAACATTATACATTTATAACAAAACAATTTGTTAAAATAAATGAAATTTTATTATCTGGAACATCTTGAAATTTTCGTTCAGTAACTTTTGACCAGTAAGAAGATATGCCCAGTATAGTTATTTTTAAGCATATTTTTTGAACCTAACTACACACAGACGATTCATATCTCGACAATGCAATCTGACATCATTTGTTGCGACCTATTTTTCTATCGCAGCTACGGAAAATCGGTAGAATGCGTCTAGCATAAAGAGTTCATGAAGTCATACATTTTCCAGTAGTAATTCAGTAAATTTCTAATACTTAATAACTCATTTTAATAACTGATTTCCATCATACTTTTTCCAGGCTGTTTCCGGGCTTAGTGACTGACATGCACGTAGCACACAATCGTTTAAGGCGTGTTTAAAATCAGCTTGAATTAAGCTTCGTCAGTATTTATTTATTTACACTTTTACACAGTCTCTTTAATTACATTATTTTCATTTTGTTGTGTGTTAAGAAAGCAGGTCTAGGCCAGCTTTTGTAAGTATTATATTGCTTTAAAACAAGACCTAATATCACCGTTTTCCTCATACTTTTTTACAGTTTTCTTTCCAAACATTAATCTAATTTAATATAGGAGCTTTTCCTCTTTTTCCCAGCAAGATTCCTTCATAATGCACGGCAGGTTTACCCTTATTAGTTGTTAGCACTTCCATGACGACAAACTAGAAATACTTTCACAGTTGAACTGTATAGCACAAGTGGCACTGCTGCCAATAAACTTCACTGTACGAATGACACGAAACTAATAAGAGCCTATACAGATGAGCTGTGCTAAATATTCAGGGAAGAATTTTTCTTGGAATTCTCTAATGCAGGTAGGCGAGGGTGGGTGGTTATATTTACAATCGCCTACCTGCGGTAGAGCGCTTTTGCCACTGAGCGCTTTTGCCATATAACCAATCGTGACAGGCAGACGGACGCATGTTTATTACTGTAATGTTAAATCGATTCCTCAGGCTGTGCTTCTCTCGCAGACAGATAGTGTATACTGTGTTAATAAATTTCACTTACAAACAAAACTAATTATTTAGTGTAGATGTCGTTTTGCGCTGTATTGTACTATTACTTTCTTTATTGCAAAAACTTTCTGGCATCAGTTTATTTATTCATTTTTGCTATGCCTTGCAGGTGTAAAACAGAACTAAGGTATATCTATAGCAGAGCACTAGCAGCCAAAGTTATAAGAAGCCAACAATCTGATGCTCATGCTGAAGAAAGAAGAGAATACAGAGCTGAAATTGAAGCTGTCCTCAGTTAATTCCCTCCCACCCTGCCTCCCCCCACATTTGTTTTTATCTGTTTTTAAACTTGTTAGTAACTGATTCTCTTCATGAGACAGGTTCGACGGTAGAATGGTATAGTTATGGCTTTCCCGTTATTTATGCCGTCTCTATGTTGTTTGGAACAAATCTTACATAACTTACAGCTTTCTGTATCAAAATTCTAGCAACGAAATTCTAAGTTTACGCGTACGAAGTCGCGGGTAACAGCTAGTATGTGTATATATATATATATAAAATAATTCCATGAGCAGTGCGAGTGTAAAAACAGAAGCCTAATGTAAGCAATAAACCTTAACGAACTGAATATTCCATTAGCGCCAGAGGAAAAGAAACCATAAAACGGTTTAATTTTTCAAGCTCGTTAAGTACAAATTTTTGCAGCCTTTTAAGGTTACTGGTATATTAAAAAGATCCCTTGTCATTATCAACAACAGCCAAATGAAGTAGGCCCTACATTATTTAGAGCTTTCGGTTGTAAGTCAACAATGATGTTGTTACATAATATATCTAGACATGTCAAAATGAAAATAATTTATGAAAACCAGAAACATTTTTAGGGCAGTAAGATGTCTATTTTTAACTCAAATAATTATATTCTATATTTATTTCCTTTAAGAATGAAAAAAAGGACGTAATGCGTTGGTTACTCGAATCAAAATTGAAATGAACAAAGAAATTTATTAAACTGAAAGTATACTCAATTACAACCATACTTTTTGAGTTCAGAATATCTATAGCATTTTTAAAAAAAATTCTCAACATTGCGGAGCAGTTAAACTAATACTTGCAAGTTTTTATTTCGTGGATCGTATGGTAGGCCTATTTGTTTTTAAGGAATGGAATAGCCTTTTCATAAGAGTTTATTTCTGTGTTTAGTACACGATATCTTCAGCAATTAAACAAAATTCGATTTCACTGGACAGTGATAACTTACATTTAAAGTTAAAAGATGAACTAAGATTTGGTTTTGGCATCTGCACGTCTGTTTTCAGCTAATTTCTCTACATCAGTTTCAAATTCTAAATTGCGCTAATACGAGAGTAAGATGAAAAGTCTTGGTTTGACACAGAGATAGCATTGGCATTAGTGTTTTTGTTTGTGATGTTGGTATGTGTTTGCAATAACGAACATTACGTTTCAACTTTTTCTGTAAAGAAGGTTTTTTAAGAGATTTTCTAAGTGTAGGCCTACGTATTGTACGTGTTCTCGCTGAAATGGATGAACTGAAATATCATGTTTTCATAAAATTCTTCTTGGACGATTTATCACCAATTTAATTTCATAAAAAGTTAGTAAAAGTTTGTAAGTGCTCTATTCTTTCATTTTGAGCATCGAGGAAATTGACGGGTGAATTTAAACGAGGTCATACATATCTTAAAGAATGAAGTACGACTAAAAACTGCAACCATAGATGAAGGTGAACAAAATGATATTGGACAATCGTCAATTAAATGCGTACATTATTGAAGTTGTAGACGTAGAAAGTACACGGTAAATTTTACGTCAAGAATAAAATTTGTGCAAGAAGTGTGCCTCATTTGTTACTGATAACCAAAAAAATGCAATAACGAATTTCTTAACAATGTTTGGACCGCTTTAAAAATGAGACTTACAATTTTGGTGCCAATTTGTTACTATGGATGAGATGTGGATCCGCTAAGCAAAACATTCTCTATACTGTATTATGATGATAATTTCGTGTATTCGTAACAATGCGGTGTTTAGCAATCAGGGTGGTTATCATCTTCTCAGACACCAAAAACAAATAAATAAATGGGCATGTCTGTTTTTTGGTTCGGATTTTGATTTGCAGCGCTTTTCACCTCTGTTGTACCTGTACCAACACCTTAACTTGTAATACCAACTACGGAACTCCCTGTCTCACATTAGCCTGTAACAATTCCTGGCACCACTGAAACCAGTCTAACCGGGACCCTGAGTTTCCAAGCAAGAACCTTAACCACTAACCTACCAGACCGCTCTAAGCTGACACATTAAGCGTATCACGGATAGAAGGTTCGTGCGATACAAAATTGAACCATAGAAGCCTTCCAAAGTGTTTAAGATAAACAGGGCTAGCTTTTCAGCGAAACTGGACAGTTTAATGCCGATATCGGGATTTGAACTGGGTCCCTCGTATCAGCTGCTAGACACCTTAATAACACGTTGTCGTTCGCACCACGGGCCATAGGTTTTTAATCGCTTGGCTCGTTGGCAGCGAGAGTAG
This sequence comes from Vandiemenella viatica, assembly GCA_031002005.1. Lineage (NCBI taxonomy): Eukaryota > Metazoa > Arthropoda > Insecta > Orthoptera > Morabidae > Vandiemenella > Vandiemenella viatica. Next base: position 126,041,275 of record JARYHS010009186.1, read on the forward strand.
ATGTCTGCGAGTTGAAGCAGGTACGGTTGACTAACCCCGCGAGGCATGCAAGTCATTTGGCGTCAGCTTCGCGGAAGAGACCTGGTCCGAGTTGTCAGCTCAAGGATCACTTCAACTAACGTTACAGCCCTCCAGCACCTGACGTAATTCCGTAAAGCAGGCGCAAGCACACTCAACCGTTTCTCAACAGTCTCTTGCACGTACACTGCTACCTCATAAAATGTTACCGACGCAAAATGTGCGTTTGGTTTGGATAATATGTATGAGAAAATGAGAAAAATAGATATCTAACCCTCATATCAAACGAAAGGGCAGCTTTTAACTGACAACACCTTATTTCGGCTACAACGCTATAATACTAAAGCAGTGTTGAAACAGATAGCTTGAACAAAACCACATAAACAATTAATTCCGTTGACGTGTTGTCGTTTACCAAGAATTTTTAATTTTTTTCATTTATGGCTTTACGCCTCGTCGACGTTATTAGAGGCGGGATGGCATTAGGGTCAAGGAATAGGACGGAATTCGGCCATGGCCTTTTAAAGGAAGCATCCTGGCATTCACCTGGAGTGATCTGGGGAAACCATGGAAAACCCAAATTTGGATGCCCGGATGGGGATTCGAACCGGCGTCCTCCCGAATGCAAGGCCAGATCGTTAATCGCTCATCCACCTCGGTCGGTTGTTTACGAAGAAGAAAATTTTAACAGATTACCAATCTGTAAATACTGAACTTGCTGGCAACTCCATCTCATAAGTTTTATAATTACGTCTTTTAAATCAAAGAAGTCCTCCAATAAATATTATATTTTGCAATATTTACTTGCATACGTGTTTCGCCCCTGTGGTTTGGAGCATATTCATTTTAGCTGCAGCAGTTACATACCGAGTGGGGCGGTGTAACGGTTAGCGTTCTCGCCTCGCATTCGGGAGGACGGCGGTTCGAATCCCCGTCCGGGCATCTAGTTTTGGGTTTTCCATGGTTTCCCCAAATCACTCCAGGCAAATGCCGGGATGCTTCCTTCAAAAGGCCATGGCCGAATTCCTTCCCTTTCCTTGCCCCCATCCTTGCCCCCCATCCTTTCCCGTCTCTAAAAGACCTCGATGTTAAAAAGAGACGTAAAGCAGTTAAAAAAAAAGCAGTTACATGTTGCTTGACAAATATTTGTTGGCGCCCAAAAATTGAATCTACATTTACATTGGAAACCAACAACGTTATGTCATTTGCAGTCCATTTGGTGTCACTGAGTGAATAAAATAGCTCAAAGAAGCTGCAAAGTATCCATGTGAAATCATACCAGATACAAGTGTAATACTTATGTATCTATGTCCAGATTTTTTGAACATTTCCTAATAATCCAACAGATGTGACTGTAAATATACGTCTTGCTCTTTGCCAAGATGTAATAGTGTTATTTTGGAGATAAAATGTTTGATTCGTTTCATTTTGGAAATTTTTATTTGCTTGAATGGTTAGCGTCGGAATTTAAATCTCCCATTTATTCTGTTGTGTCTGATTCTGGGATTGGCAAAATTTTGAGTGTTGAGAGTCGAATTTATTTCTTACATTATATACAAGTACTTTTTTTTCATTTTTTTGACCTGGCATTTTCTTTTATATCCGGAGAGGATTTTTTTTTCTATGACTGCTATATTCATACATTGTTGCATTTGTCTGTATCTGAGAATACAAGTTTGTATATTAAATATAACATTCTAACCGAAAATGTTACCATCTCTATAACATTGGTTAAGCACCAGATAGAAATTAAATTGAAAGTTTCTGATCTGTTATAGTGTAAATAAGACTTATAGAAGGTTACAGAATGAAGGCACTCTTCAAGTCTGCTATTAATGGAGCTAATGGAAAACTTAGCTCTGTTGTTTATAAAATTACAGCGAAAATATCTAAACCCTTATTTACTTAGTTAATGCGACAATTTGAGTTATAATTAGGAATTTTCATGATTCATGACTATCTTTACCAACAGAACTATTTCTTTATACGTTAAATAAGCCTAGATGCTTAAGAAAACAATAAACAAATATATATTCCTGAACACTGATAGCTTCAAACATGGGTACAGAAAACCAAGAGAGAATGCTATAAACTGAGAACCTTTCACTTTCTTGTTGTTCACTGAAAAGATTAAGAATTTATTTTATCAGTTTGATAAAACAGTAATGGAAGATACTAAAAGCGTAATTATTCGTTATGTTACCATCATTGTAGAACTTTCCGTTGAAAAAAAAAAAAATTGTTAATTAGATAGCATATTGAAGATTACATCATTACTATAGTCCTATTCATCTTTATTTTGCCTGAACGTTTTCTAACCTGTAGTTGATACCCTCGTTTCGTTAGGCAGAAGCGGTAATAATATTTACTTATTAATTGCTATTATAATTCAACCATATGTAGGAAACGCTCTATCATGACTTTGAATTGTTTGTATTATTAAAAAATAATGATCAATTGAAAGTTTCTAAACTCCATGTTTATTAATAACAGGCAAAAATTACCACAGAACGTATAATAATAATGAAGAAATAAACAAAAGGAAACGTATTTCACTAATAAGACATTTCAGACCTATGCATATACTACAAATTACGTAATATTTATTTGGTAAAGGTAATAAAGTAATACATCATAAGTGTTTCTGAACATCAAGACTAAGATTCTAAGTCCACGAAAGCAGTCTAGTACTGAGTGGACAACAGCTGACTAAGCACAAACCGTTATGAAAAAGATGCTTAGACTCTGAAGTGATAGCTACTGTCAAGAAATCAGGCACTTCAGCCGTCAACCGTTATCCGGGTGCACGAAGCAAGCCTCTGGGCTTCACAGCACGGTTGTAATTCAGCGTGGGTATCCATTATTACCAACAACCCTGGAGCCGTAATCTCCCGAAGCTATCATAAAAGACACACAAAAAAATCTACATATGCCATTAGGACGGCGCAGAGCCTAATGGGAGTTAGGTGGCACGTGTGGAGCGTGCAGATACACTGGTCACCGTGGGGGGGGGGGGGAACAGCACCTGTGAGAGCATACTGGTCGGTCTTAAAGGATTGGCACTTACAACTTCTGTTTTATGCCCCTTCAGTAATAGCAACGCTGCCATTCTCACCGGAATTACGTCTCGGGTAGAAATTCACGAGAGAAATTCCCCATAGTTATTGAATAAGAATCTATTATCCATGCTGCCCGGTTAACATTATGGCACTACGCACTTGTTCGTCCGAGGACAGTGGTTTTAACTGCTGAATGTTGTGTGTCGTCCCTATTGTGTGGTACATTAATAATAGGAGTAACACACACACGTGTTGAGAGAGCTTATCTGAAAAATAATATCTCGCTGTATGGACAAAATTCCTAATGCCACTTGAAAAGAAGAAACTATTATCCATGGTTGCATTGGTTTAATCCCTTTATTCTTTCAGCTATGTTGCGTTCGCCCAATTCCGAGAGTACACACCTTATTTAAAAGACTAAAACTATAATAAAATTCGTAATAGTTGAGAAAATGTATATTTTTCTTCTAATATCTATTAAATTTTTCAAATATGTAGTATCAGTAATAAAAATATGGACAAAAATAACTAAAAGTGAATATTTTCAGCAAACAATTTGTAGTTATTTTCTAAAAGATTGTTTTAAATTAATTTAAAAGTTCAAACCTACTGTTTCCTCAAAGAAACTATTGAATAAAAGCTTTTTCCAATAATTACTGTGAGGAAATTGTTCAACAGGAACACGGAAGTTTAATGTAATTGAAACGCTAGATGTTTCTTCTCGGCAGATTAAAGAATTTTCACTAACAATAATTTTTGTATCACAAAAGTAGTAAATATAACACCCTAAGACATGAATGACAAATTATTTTGCGAAAGACAGTATAAAGGATAAATATATATTTAAATTATGGTTTTTGCACGTAATATATAAAGAAAACGTGAGGTATTTTTGAAGAACAACTAAAGTCTTGATTCATTGGAGCATGTTTAATTTTAACCATATACTGTTAAACTTAAGATACTTTGTTTAGTTTTGCCAGCAATTTTAAAACTATCAGTTAGACAATACCTATTGGCACTGATTAGGGAAGCCTGGTGAATCTTGACCAATTTTAGACCTTTTTTTTTTTATCGTAAATCTTTCACTAGACTTAAACTAAGCGATGGCGAAATTAAATTTATATTTTCCAACATGAAAGGGTATTAAGATTAGTCCCTCGGGACGGGGGTGTGCTTAAATTAAATAACGTTAAATCTCAATAAGGCCAAACATGTGACTCTTTAATCCACCATTAGAATAACTGGAATCTTCCAACGAAGATGTATCCCTTCAGAAAAGGACATGTGTTAAGGGCCAAATTGTATAAACAGTGTTATTGACATTTATGTTTCATTGATAAAAAGTAGTATTGAAAATGGAGGTGTTTTCATTCACTCATTACAAAGGTACTTTTTACATAAGAAATTCACCAGCCTCGTAAAGGAGCCTCCAAGTTGACGAATCCAGCAGTGCCAGTGCCATTCACCTCAGCTGTATTGTTAATTACGGAGACAGAAAAGGAAGACATGGTTATTACAATGGGAGGAATGATTCACTGGGCGTCACAAAAACGAGAAAGTCGTCGACCTTCTGGAGTGAAGGACGATATTGTTGTGGCATGAAGCGTGGTCTGGCGGTCACAGCGGGGATTACCGCTTAAGTTCTCAACGAAAGACGGTTTCTAGTTCCTACTCAGCTTTGATGATGAAAAGTGATCCTTTCGCAGTACTGGAACATCGGAAATGAATTTAACCCTTGCAACCTGTCAGCATTGAATATGATCATTCAATTAGAAAAATTTTTGGGCTCACTTTGTGTAGTGATACCAGGTGAAAATGATGAGAAATGAAAGATGTTGGGATTCTTTTCAAGATGACAATTTTCTTAAAGATCTGTCTAGCGTTGATGACAGATAATTAGGGTCGGAAGAGGATTGCTGACGTGTAGCTCGAAGGAAATTGCCTGTTGCCTTTATGGAGCAAGCATCTAGGATTTGAAGCAAATCATGAAGAATCGAAATCTGGCAGGCTGGATATGAAATAAAGACAGGATTCTCCCGGATGCACGGTTAGATAAAGATTGTTACTAGTTATCCACCAGATAGGATGGTGTGTACCAGTTTACCTTACTCATCTGATTAACCCTGCCAGCTCCAAATTTGTGAGTAAAAAAAGAAAGAAAGAAAAAACATTTTGAATTTAAAATAAGATGACAAACGTTCACGTTCAAATTGGATTGTTCGTAAATGACGGCGGTCACTTCATTCGTTTATTTTATGTAATTCTTAATAACCTTCATTGCATTAGCTACAAAGAAGGAAATATAATGCTGTTTTTTATCCAATTTCTTTTAGAGTTGTTTCAGAAAGCTTAAGAACAATGCATACTTGATCCAAACTCTACCTGTTACGCCAATAACGTGAAGAAACCATGTATTTACCATATTATGGAAGTATGAGGATCAAAAAGGAGATTCTAGGTATTAAAGCAAGACAAACGCTACCAGATACCATAGGTAGTAATATAAATCATAGTTCGATGCTATTATCTTTAGTGTGTAATAGAGAGTAATTTCAACATAAGCTGCATTAAACCCTGAAATTCGACTTAAGTTTCTGCATTGCCATTGAGAGCCTAATTATATTTCATTTGTCTCATTTTCAATCCTGTCACTGCAGTGTATGTAAGCACAAATGTGCCTGATTATGTATTTAAAGTAAATTATTTCAGTTTTTAATTTTTTAATTTTTTTCTAACACTTTTGTTTGACTTGTAGCATCCTGTTACAATGAGTCCTATATTTTGTCATGCAAAATAAATTTTTTCCTGGCCCCCGCGTAAGATATTCTGAAAGTGCTACTGAGTTCTAGCAGTGGGCTTTGTAGAGTTATGATGTCTACCTTCATTGTGCTTTCATAACAGTTCTTTAATACTGTTGTGGAGCGTGACGCCCAGACAAATGTCCGGACTAGATTTATGGGCTATAACTTTTTGGTTCGTCTCAAAGGGGAGCAGAAATTCCTCCCCGTGTGACCTATAAACGTTTTGATAGAATAGCTAGTGTTCTTTATGTTGCCTCGATCGCTTGATATGTATGCAACATGAGTGCGGATTGTTTGCAACTTTGAAAACATTTTATTTCTCCATTCTTCTTGCAGTACAATCCTTCAGAGGACTCGTTCCACACCCATTAAATAAACATTCTTCAAAGATTATTTTTAAATGGTGCATAAGTTCGCTACAAATTTTCTCCTAGTGGAGTCAGTGGATTGATAATATTAACATTTTACTCTCATTTCAATTTAGAGAAGAAAAAGAATATTGGATTTACATAATATAAATACAAAAAATGCCACATACTTAAAAAAAAAAACAAAAAAAATTGTAATCAACAGAGCATCAGAGACACTCTGGAAGAAAATATTCGGGCGCAACAAAGAACGGAACCAAGAGGGAAAGAGAGACAGGAAACAAGTTTTTTTAGGCATTGGGCGAGATATTTAAATTTATATTTAAACGTTAATGAACTTCATGAATACAAGTCACGTATTCAGAAGTTTGACCGATATACGTATCTAACTGTAAGATATCACTAGAACTACATTCTTCGGCATGGGTGATAATGTAATAAATTTAAAATATTTGTTGTTTGTCGTAAATTACTTCTTCAAAATACGTAAAAGGATATTTTCATAGAACTAAAAGCTAAACGTTTAATTGAGCAAAGAACAGATTAAAATGATACCACTCGTAGTGTAATTACTTGCGACACAAATGACTCAGTTTTTCTCCTGTCGCGTGCATATGTTTAGCTACGATTTACAGTAGATCTAGAGGATTTAGATGTGTGAGGAGAGATTTCCCTGACATGTTGATGGGATGTAGTCCTCTCTTGTTTTCCGAGGATGGTGTTATAAAAAGACATTACAGCTTGCTTAATCGACTTCTTCAAGTTCCCATCATTTCCTCTCTTCCAAACCCAGAACCACACCAGCGATAAGCCGGAGAAAAATACGATTATGATAGCCACTCAGTTAGGCACCAGTGGCTCACATGGAGGGAGTTACTCTTCCATGGTGACTGACTTCTGAATTTGAATTGGGGTTAGCTCCTCCGTGCCTTCTCCAAAATGAAGATATATGTAAGTATTACTGCAGTATGTTCAGGGTAGAATGGTGTCTGTGTTAAGAATGTATAAGAGGAAGGTTAAAAGTGAAACCCGATGCTGACCAATTCATCATCAACATTTTCATCATTATATTCTTTATCATCGTCATCATCATCTTCTTCTTCATCATCACCATCATCATCAACAACAACAACAGTTCCCAGCTGCTAGCACAAGCCTCTCTATTTTCTTCTTTCATTTAACACCTCTCTTTCACCATCTTGGTTAAATTCTCTGCTCTCTGCTCTCTTCCGTACACACTCCTCCACTCCTCTCAGCCATTCATCCCTTGGTCTTCCTCTGTGTCTTTTATCATGCATCTTCATTTAGTGGATTTTTCTAAGTATTCTCTGCTCCATCATTCTCTTAAAATGTCCATACCATCTCATTCTGACCTTCTCTATCATTTACTGTAGGGTTCCCTCTTTTACTGCGTGTTTAATCGTTTCATTCCTTAACCTGTCCACTCTAGTACACCAATCGCATTTCTTAGAAGTTTCAACTAACTTGCTTGTATTCTACTGATGTCTCGCTTCTTCATTGTCCACGTTTCAGCATCGTTTGTCAGTACAGGCACACAGTATGTAAGATAAATTATTCCAATGCTTCTCTGTGGCACATCCTTGTTCCACATCAGGATTCTGATGTTGCTTAAAAAAGACTCTGACTGCTTCCTCTTTCGCTTATATCACTAACGTTCAAGCCAATTCAGAATTACTATTCCGTAAGACACCCCTGGTCTATCTAATACATCCACATCTTAACATAGGAATCATATCATTGTCGTATGTCCTCATTCGATATGCACTGCAAAATGCTTCTGGATTTAACAAATGACTTTGGCAGAGAATCTGGTGATTAGGGATGGGCTGCACCACCTCTACTACCCTTGCACCCATATCGCGATGGTCGGAAGTTCTTCCGCCACCTGGGATCTAAATACGTAATCCACTGTTACTCAATTTACACCATGATGACGCCATATGCCACAACAACCGTAGCCAACGGGGCGAGCTTATGAAAAACTAGCAGTTACCAGAGACTTTGTAGGCAAGAACTTAAAATTTTATTGCTAGATTTGGATTGTAGACAGCTGTAAGATACGCTACAGGTGTCCCGAATAGCATAGGGCCGGAATGAGATTTATGAACAGATAATACACTAAACAAAGACTGAGTGACCAACACAATATTACAAATACATTCTGTCATCGTTCTGTTAGTTTTCAAAAATTCTTTATACAATATGTTATTTATCCCGTAAACGTTCTCTGTTATTTCTGATGATGCTTAGTATTTCCTTGTAAAATTTCATCATCATCGGTTTAGCCGTTTGTTCGTGATAACCTAACAAACAGACAGAGAGACAGAGCTACCTATGCATTTATATTATTCGCGTAGAAGATACCTCACAATATTATTGTTGTCCAAGGCATCTCGAGCTAAAGGAAGTTGTTCTGAAGATATCGTAGTCTTAAGAGCTAATCGAAAGGATGGGTGTACCAACAAGGGAAAGGCACTTTCGGCTGTCTCATTTTTTAGCGGCGACTGGGCCGCGATTTAATGCTGGTACTGTTTGGAGGCTGTGTCCAGGTGTCAGAGCGCGTGGGCGGAGAGAGAGACCTTGCGGTGCCGGCGACCTCTGTAGGCGGCGCACGCTGGCTCAGGTCCAGGCAACAAACACACGCGCAGTGTGGGAGCTAAAATAAACAAATCGCAACAATCTCTTTTTATAAGATGAATAAATAATGGCAGTGAAAATCGAAATCCAAAGAGCCCTCTCTCTAGAGTAGTTGTCACTCGTGCCTCTACGTTATTCATCTGATTTAAAATATTTTTCTTTTCGATAACAGGATAACGGAGAGCTACTAGTGAATCCACAGGCAAATTAGGATTTATTGAGTCATTAAAAACGTTGTATTCCCCACGTCAATCGTCGCTGCTTTTCAGGCAATGTTTGTTTATAAAAGCAACTGGTTTTCGTTATTTGTTCTGAACCTAGAACATATTCCGTACAGATGCAGTGATTCGAATACTACAGCCCTCACTCTACTGTAGGGACGGACATTAAATATCGTTAACTAGTGTGAAATTGTTCTCATGTTATGTTTTGCTTGTTTTTTTTTTTTTTTTTTTTTTTTTTTTTTTTTTTTTTTTTTTTTTTTTTTTAACAGTAAATTCCTTTCCTCATATGAGATTTTACATAATCAGGTGCAGTTTTTACAAATGGGAATGTCTAAACCTATTTTTACATGCTTTATATTAGCTTAACCTATATGTATGTATGAATCTAATGGTATCTTCGATTGAAGTGGGGGAAAATTGACTTGTTTGAAATTTTGCCCACGTATTGAGAACCGATGACAACACAATAATTTCATAGCAGTGTCCTGATATCCTCATTACTTTGGCAGAAAAGTGGTTGAATGTGAAGGAATTATTAAATTGAAATTGTAGTTTTAAAAAACTTAAAAAAAACACGTAATGTGAACTAAAACGTAGAAAATTAAATTATAGCTTAAGAAAACTAAAATACACGCTTTTGTAGCAGTGTGAACTAAAATGATACAAATAATCTATAAATATAAAATTTTTGTTCAACAGCACTAGGATGTCACGACATTAACTTTCTTGAACAAGTTAAAACAATAAATATATTCACTGACCAAAAAATTAACTTTAATGTAAAAAAAGCCTGGGATGCTCTCTAGTCCCTCTACTTATTCATAATGACTCTACCTTTACGAACAGCTAGCGATAAAGAAGTGAAGAATACTGATATCTAGCACCCCACGCTTTTCTGACTTACTATTTTAAGCTTATTCAAAAAAAAGTTACACTGAATTGTGGGATATCCCAGCGCTGTTGAACAAATTTTTATGTTTAAAGAATATTTTTAACCCTTTAAATCACATTGCTACAAAAGCGTGTATTTTATTGTTTTAACTGTAATTTTATTTATAGTAATCTGTATAATTATCAGAAATTTCGTATAGTCAGTAGTATGTAATTCGCTTGTCAGTTGCCAGAAGCAGAAACTGACATATTTATTCTGCAAAATTCATAGTAACTTTCACCTTTGACCTCACTCTGACAGTATAAAAGTGTACCTATGTTCTATAAAGTAGCAAACACATACGAAAAACGCAGAACTGTATCTCGACCGCCAAGTGGCAGAGTTTCGATTCTTCGCGCATTTCGTCTCAACCGTGGCTGGATCAACAGTTTAATATGGAATCAAACCCACAGCAAACCCATAAAAAAAATTTGCTGTACCGAGAAAGAGATTTGAACTTGAACCGTGATTTTTTTAAGGATCTATCCAAAAATTAACCTAGACTGAATTTTGGGAGACTGTGAAAAATGGATATCTTAATAGGCGGACGGGAATCGATCCCGTGTCCTCCGGCATGCGAGGACTGAACGTTATCACTTAGAGGGCGTCACTGTGAGGTGAAATGGGAGGGGCGAGGGGGGGGTCGACGAAAATCTCAAGTGTGGTTTTGAAATTCTTTAAGGACAGTAGAGCTTGAAAAAAAGGAGTTATAAAAGGTCTCACAAAAGTAAGAGATCGATTAGCAGGGGGGTTATTTTAGGGGGGGGGGTTAGGTGTACTACCAGATCTCACCAAATCTCACAAGAAAGGGGGTGAGGGTCCAGAATAACACCTCACGTAAGTAATGGACGCCCCCCTTATCAATCCGGCTAGGTAGCTACGTACGTCTTAAGCATAATGCTACCAACATTGTTTTGTGCTTTTAAATTGATCATAGTACTATCGTCGAAACTTTCTCAATATAATTGTACAGTATCCCAAAGAAATATTTACAATCGTTTCTACCCGACTGGAATAGCCCATCTCTAAGGTGATCCTCACAGTTCTTCCAAAAGAAAATATGTTCAAACCACAAACAACTTCTGCTTTGGTATGTAATCGTGGATTATCTCTCTTCCCTTTCCTTGAAAATCGAAATAAACAAACATATTTCTGTGCATATGTTTGTTACTCCTTTTTGCAAATGTTAAATTAAAACTGAAGGTTTCTATATAAAATACCTCTCTGTGAGGAACAGATTGGCTGATGCTACGTTTCTTGTTAGGCATCTCTTGAAACACGCGTTTCATTGACGTGTCAGGTATTAAAACTCTCTCGTGGCCAATGTTTTTGACAGTCAACACATATGTCTTATCTTCTTTTTACATCTTTTTTTTATTTGTTAAGATTGCTTATTCTGTTTGAGCCAGTGCTAAATATCAGTCTTGATCCTTATTGGATCAACGCAAATCAAATAAGATTCAGGAATCAACAATTCAGTTCCCCGTTTAACTGTTGAGCATAAAGAATGCGGTAAAACCAAAATGTTAGCAAAAAAAGAGGCACGCAATGCGCAAACAAAAATTTGGTCATAAACGCGTCCTCTTAATTGAACAATAATGACAAGATGACACTGAGAGTTACTAACATATGACGATTTTTAGAGCGTGCTACTGATTTATTAAAACAAAAAATATGGACTTCTCTTTCTCTGAAATCAGGTTTTAGAATTTTCCATTTTTTTTTTTTTAATTTTTTTTTGACGGGTTTCTGTCACAATCTTAGGCGCTTGATTTTAATAACGACCTCACCGACATAGTATTTTTTGTAACAAAAGTTAAGGAAATCGGATGTGGAAATTACTGTCGATTTATGGCCACATTAACCGGAAGTTATTTCGGGAACGCAAATAAACCTGAAATCTGGATATCCATACCAGGAATCGTATCAAGTACCTCAGAACGACAGCCCAAACGCTATCGCTGATACACCAGGCGGAGGACAAGGCAAAATAAAAAACTTATGCATTTCACATTCATTTTAATTTTCGTTAAGCATTAGATAAACTGCCCTACTGTCAGCATTTTTTTTTACTGCTTTACGTCTGTCAACAGCGAGGTCTTTAGAGACGTGAAAGGATGGGGGCAAGGAATGGGAAGGAATTCGGCCATGGCCTTTTTAATGAAGCATCCTGGCATTTGCCTGCAGTGATTTGGGAAACCATGGAAAACCCAAATCTGGATGCCCGGACGGGGATTCGAACCGCCGTCCTCCCGAATGCGAGGCCAGAACGCTAGCCGCTACACCACTACGCTCGGTTACTGTCAACAACTTGTACTGACTGAGGGGAAAAAATCGTAAAAGAAAAGAAATTCACTTCCAAATAAAACATGTAGTACTCTCTGAGTATTAAGTGCCAACATGGTAGTAGCCGAAAAATGTATGAAGTACACACTGTAGTATAAATGTCAATGCAGTTACTACATGTAAAGGAATTCGTCTGCAAAGTCGGAGATTTCTCATTTTTTATGTGGGGGGTTTTATAGCTCATTGTCGGAGAGGTTATTAGAGCCGGGATAGGACGGGGAGCAAAGAAACGGGAAGGCATTCGATTATGGCCTTTGAAGGAACCATAATGGCATTTGCCTGTAGCAATTTTGACGAACCATGCAAAATCTAAATCTTAGTGGCCGGAAGGGGATTCTAACATTTCTCCCGAATTCCTGACCCGGGCGTCACTACTCATCCACCAGGCTTGATGGAGATTTTTCAAATTCCACTGTAGCAATGTAGGGTAAATAAAACCACTTTTTTTATTCCTATGTACACTTGGCATATAAAATGGTAATAGTTACGTGACAACAACGCAGTACTTCATCGCAGCGCTCTGTTATTCGTGCCACACAGCTGAATTACGGTAATCTCCAACTATAAACCTCCATGTGGTAGAGCAAACTGTTTGCGTTGGTGGCATAACGGAACAAAGAAGAAATTATTGCTTTGCGGTGGGCTCCACTTTGCACAACGAGTAATGGTACGTTGCAGACGACGTCAAATGTCACACAGTGTTCCGCCTCTCCTGCAGGCGGCGCCTCTATTGTTCTTATCTCCAGCCAACGGCACGTCAGTCCGTGATACGCCTACCATCACAGCTTCATATCGCCCCGCCTCGCTAGCCGTCTAATTCCCTACTGGCCACTCATGGACGCTGTTATCATAGCTCTGACTCCAGAACAATTAGGCGTTGCTAGCAATCTGGCCTTTGGTGCTGGCTTTAAGTTTTTTTTTAACTATAAACGTAAATAATATTTTCGCACAAAGGTGAGAAGATAAAAGAAGACAGCTGAATCGTTTCAAGCAAATGGTTGTGCATCTTCTATATGTATAAAGATGAATATATGTATGTTTGTTTTTGGTTTGTTTGTTCTTCATACAAATCCACAGTTTTAATCCGATTTCGATGAAAGTTTGTACACTTATCTTTTGAAACAAGGAGAAAAATACTGTCTACATTTGGTTGAAAAATTATCTGTATAAATAATAGATGTTGTCTTATAATTTCGAAAAATGACTGACGGCGATAAACAGACGCGTAGGATGTGTAGGTCTCTGTACTGCGTTTCCGTATAGCGGTATGGTAGCTCTGTGGTTAAAACGCTTGCTTACTGCTGATTGGATCGTGGTCGACGGTTCAAATCTCCGTCGAGGAAAAGAATTTTAAAAATAGTTTTTGATCGTAAGAGTCACGCATAGACCGTTGGTTATTCAGATTGAATGTTAAACTGTAGATATCTCGTATCTAGGGGTTCAATACGAGGCAAATCGTAGGTAGTCTTGCAATGCTATAGGTGTATACTTTTGTAATTTATAATGATCCCTCAGGGGTTGTTCTCAGTCAGTGTGTATGTGTGATATGTAGTAATCTTTATATATAAAGATGAATGTATGTTTGTTTGTTTGTTCTTCATACAAATCCACAGTTTTCATCCGATCTCGATGAATCTTTGCACACTTATCATTTGAAACAAGGAGAAAAATACTGTCTACACTTGGTTGAAAAATTATCTGTTTAAATAACACATGTTGTCTCATAACTTCGAAATACAGCGATAGACAGACACGTTGGATGTGGACGTCTCCAGACCGTGTTTCCATGTAGTGGACTGGTAGCCCAGTGGTTAAAGCGCTTGCTTACGAGCGTCGTGGTCTCCTGTTCTAATCTCCGTGGAGGCTAAGATTTTTAAAAATTGTTTTTTATCGTAAGAGTCAGGCCTGGGCCGTAGGTTATTCGGATTGAATGTTAAACTGTAGATATTAGAAAGTTAGGGGTGCAATGCGAGGCAAATCGTAGGTAGTGATGCAATGTTGAAGGTGTACACTTTTTTACGTTATAATGATCCCTCAGGTGTTGTTCGCAGTCAGTGTGAGTGTGAACCACAGTAATATTATTATAAATACGGAAGTAAGTCTTTGTCTTTTTGTTACGTTTTGACGACTAAATGGCTATATCGTTGTGATGGAATTTTATAAGGAAATCTGTATGAAGGGCACAGGATATTTTTTCCAGTATGATTAACAGTTGTAGTCATGAAATTTTGAGACCTTATCGAATGGTGACAGAAATATGTTGGAAATTGATTCTCTCCAACAGACAGGTTCGACGGTACAATGATATAGTGATAGCTTTCCTGTCATATTATTCCGACTTCATATTGTTTGGGACCAATCCTTCGTTACCAACAACTTTCTATATTTAATTCTGGCAAAAAAATTCTTAATCCACGCGTACGAAGTCGCGGGTACGAGCTAGTAATACTATAAATGCCGAAGTAAGTCTCTTTCTTTTTGTTACGTTTTTACGACTAAATGGCTATACCGATATTAACGGAATTTGACAAGAAAATCTGTAGGAAGGCAAAGAACCTTTTTTCCGGTATGATAAACAATTGTAGTGAGGAAATTTTGAGAACTTATCGAATGGTGACAGAAATATGTTGGAAACTGACTCTCTTTAAGAGTCAGGTTCGACGGTAGAATGATATAGTGATAGCTTTCCTGTCATATTATGCCTACTCGGTGTTGTTTGGGTCCAATCCTTCGTTACCAACAAGTTTCTATATTCAATTCTGGCAAAGAAATTCTTAATCCACGCGTACGAAGTCGCGGGTATCAGCTAGTATTTAATATAGTGCAAATTACGTTTAGAGAGAATTAGAGACGTCGGTATCAACTGATGTGATGGAATGATCATCATTTTCCGTTCCTTTTACTCCTCTTGAATGGACCTGATCAGCAGACCGCGTTGATAGACTTTTTTACAAAGTTATTACTTTAACCAGGATGAAGCCATCCTCATGTGATTTACAAGGATCAAATTCATGAGCTGTATTAGAGTCCTAATGCACTGAATTCCTCATATCTTCAGCAATCATCATTTTCCATTTTGGTTACTCCTCAAGAATGAATCCCATCAGACTATTGCATTATTTTACATAGTAAATACTTAAACCCGGATGAAGACTCCTTGATGTGATTTACAAGAATCAAATTCATGTGCTATATTCGAGTACCTAATGCTCTGAAGTCTTCATATGTTCAGCACATCCATAAGGGATGTACCATTTGCACAAATGTTGTTGGAAGATACTGATATGTTCTGAATTGTATGTGTAATACACTATAGAATAAAAAACTAGCAATTAAAGTTATTCTTATGGTACGCAAATTAGTTTTTATTGTAAATATATTTTAATTATAAATATATCAATAAAAATATAAAAGTTTTTTGTGTAGCTCAGTTTATGTTTCAGAGAAAAAAGATACAACATTAATTTTAAATACATAAATAATTGTTACGGAAGAATATTCAGTCGATCTTTAATTAAAAATGAAAATTGAAAACGATATGTTTGTAGATTAGATGGTTTTCACTTAAATCGAAAAGCCTCTTCGACTCAATGCATTTCGAAAGATATTGTTTGTATTCTACTGTGGTTTGTGATATAATAAAATGAATGACAGCTGTTGTAGTGTATTCAAAATTAGATGACTTTTCTTTTGACGGAATCTTGTGAGTGACCAACCAACTCTCTAGCTTGGTTTTCTGGGAATACCAGAGTTCGATCTTCAGTGCGGCCATCCAGATTTTGGGCTTCCATGGTTTTCTTAAATCCTTCTTTGCAAATGGTTCGCTCAGAAAGGATCAAGACATTTTTGGATGCGTGTGTTCACTCACATGAAAATTTATTTGCTCGAAAATTCTAGAATGACTTAGGAATCTGGTTAATAAGTGGACTCATGTTGGCACTGAGCGTGGTGGATAGGTGGTAGTGCTCTGTCCTCGCATTCAGGAGGACGCGGTTTTGAATCCCGTTCCCTCCATACATATTTGGAGCGACCATGGCTTCCCCCGATCACTGCAGGCGAATTCTATGATTGTTCTTTCTAAAGGACCGAATTACTTCCCGTTCCTCGCTCATAGTCCTTTCCTACCTCTAATGACACCGACGTCGACGAGGCGAAAACCAATAACGAAAAACATCCATATGCTAGCATCGTTGAGGCGGTTTCGTGCCGCGGTGTTTCTCAGATCCTGCATACTAAAGCAATCAATGAACAGAATTAATATTAAAGTACGTCCTTTTGTGAACTTCATATCAACTCTTGGAGTTTTATTTAAATAATTCAGTGATACAACCCAGTTTCCACACAACTATTTTTGTTAAAAAAGATTTCCGTCTCTGATTCATTTATAGAAATTTTTTTCATGCCCATTACGGAAGGAGAAATACGGTGATGATTTTTTTTGATTGTTTTCATTTAATGGCGAATTTCTTCGTCAGCATTATTCTCAACTGCAATAAAGATATATCTAATAACATAGTAATCCATGAGTTTTACACACCATCGACTTCTTCATCATCACCTTTTCCCAACATTTTCGAGTCGGCTGCCTTCGGTGAGGTCTACTCATCGTTGGCATGTTTTACTTAGGAGCTTTGGTTTTACGACCGCATGCCATTGCTGACGCCAAGTGTTTTATACCTGCTACCAGGTAATACTGCCTACTAATGGAAGAAGTGAAGTATTGCCATCTATCTTCTTTTTATGTAGCTTTACGCCTCGACAACATTGAGGTCATTAGAGGCGGGAAAGGACTGGGTGCAAGGAACGGGAAGGAATTCGGCCATTGCCTATTTGAGGGTTCCATTCCGTCATTCACCTGGATTGATTTGGGGGAAACCATGGAAAACCCAAATCTGAATGACTGGACGGGAATTCGATCCCACGTCATCCTGAATACAAGGCCTTACCCAGAGAATTACGGCTCACCCACCACACTCGGTGAACGTGTAACTATGTTCAGCGAATGATAAGGGGCGTCCATTAATTACGTGAGCTGTTTTTCCGGAATTCCGGACTCCCCTCCCTATGGTGAGACTTCGTGAGATCTGGTCGGACCCGCTCCCCCCCCCCCCCCCGCCAAAATGACATAATCGACCTCGTAATTTTTTCAGACCTTTTCTTTGGTCTCATGCTTCCAAAGTCGGTTATACCTCCCCCCACACCCAAAGTTGGTTTTTGGACCAAATATCCTCTCAAATCGACTTTCGCGTGATTTGTAGAGTTTTTTTTTTTTTTTTTTTTTTTTTTTAGCTCTACAGCCCTAATAGAATTTCAATAGTTCACTTGAGATTTCCGTTGATCCCCCTCCTTTCCCCCTTGGTGATATTTCGTGGGATTCCGCCAAACTCCCCCTCCCCTATTTCACCTCACGTAATTAATGGTCGCACCCTAAATGTATTTTTTTATTTGTGATATGTGTAGTTTAAGAGGCGGAGATTGGGGACCATCCTAGCATTCGCGTTGATGGGTGCGAATAATTGTCTAAAAATGCAGTCAGGACGGACGCTACGAGGCGACCTGGGTTCGAGTCCGGTTCAGTGCGCACTGAGCTTCGCTGGTGAGTTAACTTGATGGACCATGAACATTAACTGCAAATTATTAGATAATGGTAAATCATTCTACAAAACAGAATTATTTCTGAAAGGATACTCAGCCCGTTTTGGTATCTTGCTACGCATGTTTTACACTCCTAGAGTTTCAGATTACGGAAGGAGCGACCCCCCTTTCGATTTCAAATCTAGTTTGGAAATTTTATGGACCTTCAGCCTCTCCTTTATCTTTTCCGAGCTTCTATACGTAGGAGTGTATTTGCAGAAGACGTGCTTGCTTCAGATTACAATTTAAACTGCAGGTATTCTTCAACTAAAGTGATTATAAAAGTGAGTTAGATTAAGTGGCAATATTGCGGTAGATTTGATCCTCCCATTGAAATCTGTCTTTATAAGCTTCTTCCAAAGTCTTTTTTGTTCTGCACGAGGAAAAACTCATTGTGATGCGTAGATCTGGAACTGATGAAGACGACTGTAGTAGAGAATGGTTAAAGCTAGTGAAAGAATTACGAATACCCCCATGTTTTGAAAGTGATTGGGGTGTTCCATTTTTCTATGCGAAAGAGTGGCAATCACTCTAATTGTATAATCTGGTTTAGTTCCTGCCTCTCTGTTCGGTTTTCGAGCCACTCTTTGCTACTTTTACCCGATGTCTACAAGTTTCTTTAGCCAGAAGGTGATGCCCTGATAGTAGTGTTCGTCAGTCAGTTTTTGTGTTGGCACGCGACCGTCCAATTCTTCAGAACGTCTTGGTTTATTAACAAAAAGTGGAGCGCTTTTCCCCACGACTTTTGACCACAGCACCGGCTCCTACAGCGCCCACGGAGGCCAAATGTAACACACTGTAAAGGATCGGCCGTGGTTACTGTGGTCGTTACTTTGTGGGCGTTTTATGATGTTATTAACTTGATCAACTATCAGGTGAGCAGATTATTATAGAATCATATTGAATTGTCAGTCTGACACCAGGTGAGTTTAAGTGAAGCATATTCACCAACTGCGTTAATTAGTAGTCAATGAAGGCTAACATCACTCTTAGCAATATATAAACGTGTACTTCTTACCTTGTGTACATACTACTCACACCATATACATTATACTCGAAACAACTGGGTAACTTACTCTAATGACCGATAAATGATTTGGGAACACCAGCAGAATGGATTGAATGAGAGTATTTATTCATTAGATGTCGAGACATAATACATGCGTCCGCATTTCCAACTAAGTTATGACGGGAGGAATAACACGCGCATTAGCTCCGGATTTACCAATATGGTATCGACAATAATAGAAACTAAGTCTTCTTCAGACGTGAGATACTGATTTAAATATGGCATGACTTGGAAACAATGATAACTGTTAAGATTATGAATAACCAATTAAACCCAACGCGAACATTATAAAACAGTGATGCACGAGACTCAAGTTATAAGTTAAACTATGAACTTATGAATGCATAATAATTCTGGTACTTAAAGACAGACGAGCTATATAACAGAATGAAATTCTAATACTACAATAAGACTAGAACAGACCAAGTCCAACTGCCATGTGGCAGCAGACTGAAAGCAACTATTACCTTGCTACATCGTGTCAGTCTGTTGGTCAACTGAACTGCAGAGAGCGAGACAAGATGGCGTCTCCCTTTAAGTTACTGACGCTAGCCAGGACAATGATCCATGACATATGTATGGAATTTGCAACTCAGCATCTGAAGCCGCTACGGCTGTGCGCTTAGGTGGAGCAGCTCTCTCGAATGTTCACGAATCAATCTTACAACATTTATACTCACAACCATAATAATATTTGGACCTTTACAACACTGTGGCCAACATTCTCTTCGACTGATACCATTTCGAAAGGCTCTACCCATATTGGAAGTGTAAGGACCTGGGTGTGGCCAAACAGATTACGATTTTAGACTATCTTTCACGTTTATCATCTAAGTGAAGACGACCATGTTGGACGCTGAGACAGATGTTGGGATCAAGTGAAAGTTGACATCCAGAGTCTGGAGCAACAGGTGCGCAAGAGAAAGACGGGGCCAGATGGAGGAGATGTGGTGCTGCGGTAAAACAGCTACTAAGATTCTAGTACCATTATACGTGAATTGGTTTAGTGCAAGATTCTTCGGAAATCTGTATTCGGTATAATCAATGCAAAGCTTTTAAGGTTTATCTGCACTGTGTTTTAACTTGTTAATTTCTGATGAAAGATGATAAAGTAACGTCTCAGGCAGTGAAATTATCTATTTATATAAAACGCTATCCTCGGTCGCGATGTACCGATGTCTGTCACACTCTGACGTCATGCTTTCCGTCTCCGCTGCCCAACCAACAACGACGGGAGATGTTCGAGGTTATGTGCGTTATTTAATAACAGTTCTATTTCGCTGAGCATCCAGGAGTAAACGAGCTGCCAACACAATAAAAGAAAAGTATGTATTTCTCAAAAATCTATATATTAAATTTTTATTATTCGTTCAATGTAATTTTTTTTTAATACCCTCTGCAAAGCTATACTGTTGTTACAGTAAGCTAAATGTGTACATTACATCATTTTCAAGATTATAAGCGTTATTTCATAAAAATTATACTTACTTATTGAAGAAACGAATTGCTTTAATACTGCGATTCAAACTCATCATTTCTGAAGCGCTCACAAGATATGTTCGATGTAGATTTTTAAGACACTGTTATAAAATACTCGAAGAAATGATTTGCCGAAACACTGAAATAAAGTATGCACTGCGTTTAAATTAATATATTAATATATATATATTATATGTTGCTGTCGTCAGTCTTTAGACTGGTTTGATGCAATCCTCCATCCCTTCCTATCCTGTGCTAACCTTTTCATTTCTACATACCCCTTACAACCCACGTCCTCAATTATCTGCTTCATATATTCTAATCTCTGTCTACCTCTACAGTCCTTACCTTCAACTGTTCCCTCCACTAACAAATTAACCAATCCAACATGTCTCAAAATATGACCTACCAGCCTGTCTCTTCTTCCTGTAAGCTTCTTCCATAAACTTCTTTTCTCACCCATCATTTCCAAAACTCGTTCATTTCTTACTTTGTGTGTCCACCTAATTTTCAGCATTCTTCTGTAGCACCACATTTCAAATGCTTCAAGTTTCTTTCTTTCCGGTATTCCTAAAGTCCATGTTTCGCTACCGTAAAGTGCTGTGCTCCACACATAGAGTTTTTAAAAAGTTCTTTCTAATTCCTAGATCATATTTTAAACTAAAAGGTTTCTCTTTTTCATGAAGGCTCTTTTTGCTAGTACTATTCTGTTTTAACATCCTTCCTGCTTCGGCCATCGGTTGTAATTTTGCTTCCCAAGTAACAGAACTCACTCACTCTTCTCCTATTGCATCAGATTCTATTTTTATATTTAATCTGCTAGTATTGGTGTCATTTCTGCTACATTTCATCACTTTTGTTTTTACTTTGATTTATATTCAGTCAAAAATCTTCCTTCAGTATTTTGTTCATGCCATTCAATAACTTCTCAATATCCTCAGCCCTCTCTGCTAATAAGACAATGTCGTCAGCAAATCGTAGCATACTGATTTTTTCTCCCTGAAAACTTATGCCACATGGAAATTTCTCTTTGACTTTCTTCATTGCTTCTTCTACATACAAGTTGAATATTAACGGGGATAGACTAAAACCTTGTCTCACACCCTTTTAACTGATGCATGTCTCTCATATTAATTATTAGTTGATTTTGTTACTGATGTCACTATGCCAGACACCGTAAATATTTGCGTAGGGTCAAAATTTAAATCGCAATATAGCGAATGTATTTGTACCCGGGTAACAGAAGCTATGAATTTTGAATAGCAATATTAGTAGAAGGTGTGATTATGTAGAAATGCAGAGTGGTCCAGAATGACAACTGACACAGTTTCTAACAAAATAATTCACAGTGAAATTGGTTTCATCAATAAATCAAGTTATTTCATAAGCGTCGAGTTACTGAAGTTATTATTTCATATGGTTGGAAGTAGTTCCGTATTTATCGTGTAGACTGATACCTGGACCAGGAATGAGGCCAATATCACGCGCTATAGCATAATGTTTTGGATTCCTAATTTATTTTTAATTTCATTGGTTCCCTAATTATGACATCATTAATTCGGTAGAAGTTCCATCTGTATCGCTGTGTAAACTACAACCGAACTATTCATCCTTTGTCAGTACCACATTCACTAGTATCAGCACTACCAACACTAGTTCTGAAGTGAACTACACTTAATGGTTCCTTGAGGTTTATTACTATGTACACAAAACACTGGTAAACAATAACAAATGTGGTACAGTTAGCGGATGACCGTCGAGAAATTTAGCCTGGTCCTGATCCGGGGTAGAGAGAGACGGCTTCTACTTCTCGCGAACTTCCGGTGGTCTTCTGTAGTTGAAGCTGGTTCCGCGGTCAGGCCGGAACTGGCGGTGGAGCGGCCGGCTACGCTTATATAGGCGGCCTGGCGCAGGAATTCCGTTGTGTGGTAGTACGGCGACCTCTGTAAGAAATAGTCCCACTTAGCTTCTAGATGATTCTATTTGTTTTCCTGGTTTGTTTTGATGTCTCTGCGCCTGTTTGGAGTCGTATATGTATCCCGGCGTGCAGGCGCGTTGTGTGTGAGGTCTGCCTGGCAGGGGCCTTTACTGGCAGACTGAACATACCTCCCTCCCGGGGGGGGGGGGAAGCGATGTCTGCGACGTCTGCGAGGTCGTCTGCCGCGGCGCCCTGGAGCAGACTATGAAGGCTACCTCCAGGGGAGTACGGAGCTGTTCCCCTGGCGATGCGTGCCGACCTGCGTCGTGGTGCAGGTTGTGGTGGAGGTACTTGTGGAGCTAACGGCATCGGTTCGTCGGCGTCGATGGCCGGGGGCTGTACGGGGGGCGCTGAAGATGGTCCCCGCAGGTGGTCGAGAGGCTGCGGCTGAAGGGTGTCGGAGCGACCGACAGGTTGTGGCGTCGTTGGTGGCGCTGTAACTGTCCCTGAGCAACGGTTAGACGGCAGGAGTGGTGGAGGTGGCAGGGAAGGAGAGGAAGAAGTGGATGGCCGTGCCGTGGTGGAAGAGGACGGTGCCGTGGGGTAGCGGGGACGTAGTTGGTTTCGATGGCGTCGCACTATCCGGCCATCCAGGCTGACGTCGAACAGTTGGCGGCCCCGGGGCCGCTGGATGACCCCCGGAAGCCAACCGGCCCGGGAGCCAAACCCGCGGGCCCAGACTAGGGAGCCCGGGGTGAAACGGAATGGGCCCGAAGGTACCTGTACTTTGGGCGGGGGTAAGAGGAGATGGAGGAGAGTGCGAGGTTGGCGGCCATGCAGCAATTCCGCCGGGCTTTTGGCCCCCACTGGAGTGGTTCGATAGGAACTGAGGAAGAGTGTCAATGCCTCTTCGAGTTTGTGACTTGTGGTGTATTTGGTCATTTGGGTTTTGAATGTTCTGACTAGCCGTTCCGCCTCCCCGTTAGATTGGGGGTGGAAGGGCGGGGTGAGGAGGTGTTGGATATTGTTGGCGGTACAGAAGGATAGGAATTCCCGACTTCGAAATTGCGGTCCGTTATCTGTGACGATAGCGTATGGTAATCCTTCGATGGAAAAGATCTTCGTGAGGGCTGAAATGGTGACCTCTGTGGTGATTGTGGAGCAACGGACGACATATGGGAAGTGGGAAAAGGCATCCGTCACTAGGAGCCACTGGTGGCCTAGGAATGGGCCAGCGAAGTCGAGGTGAATGCGTTCCCAGGGTCCGGACGGTGCCGGCCAGGAAAGGAACTTTTGAGGGGGGCGGGGCAGTTGTTGGGCACAGATGGTACAGCGCCGCACCATCTTCGTGACATCCGTGGTAAGGCCGATCCAGAATACATGGCGTCTGGCAAGGGATTTGGTGCGGGCAATTCCCCAGTGTCCTTGGTGGAGAGTTTGGAGGATTGTCGGTTGTAGGGATCTCGGAACGACGACCCTCGGGGTGGAATTTGGTTCTGTGCGGAGGAGCACTCCCTCTACTACTGAGAGCTGGTGGCGGATGGAGTAGTAGAACTTGAGGTCTTGATGATGGCGTGGAGGGGAACGTGTTTGCCACCCGTGTTGGATGTGGTGTCGGATGACACGGAGGAGGGGGTCCTCCCCTGTGGCTGCCGCGACTTTTGAGGCCGTGACTGGAAATGTCTTCAGTGCTTCTTGTATGTCATCGTCGATCTGGAACACCAGAAGTTCCGACTTGTCGAAGGCAAGGTCTGGTCCCTGCGGTAGTCTGGATAAGGCGTCTGCATTGGCATGCCTGGAGGTGGTACGGAAATGCATGGTATATCTGAACTGGGACAGGAATAGTGCCCAACGCTGGATGCGGTGGGATGTTTTGGTAGGCAGACGTGTGGACGGATCAAATAGTGATAGGAGTGGCTTGTGGTCGGTAATGAGATGAAAAGAAATCCCATATAAAAGGGAATAGAATTTGGAGCAGGCAAAAACAATAGCTAGCGCCTCTTTCTCGATTTGAGAATATTTAAGCTGAGTAATCTGGTAATTTATGAGACAGAACTGCCCCCACACCGTAATCGGATGCATCTGTGGCAAGTATCAAGGGGAGGTTTGGAGTGTATGGCATGAGGCATGCTGCGGACTTGAGCTGCTGTTTAAGGGTGTGGAATGCGGTCTCGCAAGCTGGGGTCCAACGGAACGGGACATTCTTGCGACAGAGGTGGTACAGGGGTGCTGCCACTTGTGCTGCTGAGGGTATAAATTTTCTGTAGTATGAAATCTTGCCTAAAAAAGATTTCAACTGATGTAGATCCTGAGGCCGAGGTAAGTTGGAAATAGCGTCCACATAGGAAAATGCTGGGGATGCCTTCCTGAGCGATGATGTGACCCAGGTAGGAAATGGATTGTTGAAAAAATTGACACTTGGAAAGGTTGCATTTCAATCCTGCTGCACGGAGGCGGAGGAAGAGTAGGCGGAGGTTGGTCATGTGTTCGGCAGCGGAGGGTCCCGTGACGACTATGTCGTCGAGATAGTTGATGCATCCCGGAATATCCTGGAGAAGTTGTTCGAGATACCGTTGAAAAATCGCTGGAGCACTGGCCAAGCCGAACATGAGCCGGTTGAGTTGGAAGAGGCCAGAGGGAGTGTTGATGACTGTGTATTGTCGGGACTGGATATCCAAAGGGATTTGAAGGTATGCTTCTGCCAGGTCAATTTTTGTAAAGTAGGTACCTCCTGCTAGTTTACGGAAGAGGTCGTCCGGTCTCGGAAGTGGATAGTCGTCTACCAGCAGATGCGGGTTGACGGTGGTCTTAAAGTCACCACAGAGACGTAAGCGGCGTCCTGGCTTCTGAACTATGACCAACGGCGTGGCCCAGGGGCTGAACCGCACCGGCTGGAGGATCCCTTCGTCTTGGAGACGTTGAAGTTCTTCCTGAAGTGGTTGTTGAAGCGCTACGGGTACCTGGCGTGCCCGGAAGTATCGAGGCCGTACGTCCGGCCGGAGTTGGAGTGATGCTTCGAAGTCCTTTGCACAGCCGACGCCTGGTGAGAACAGGTCCTGAAACTCGGTGCAAAGGGCGTCCACTTCAGGAAAAGGAACATGCTGAGATACGAGGTGTATGTTATCCTCAATTGAAAATCCGAATAAGCGGAAAGCGTCCAGTCCAAATAAGTCTGCTGTGAGAGAACTGTTAACTACTAAAAAGGGGACTGAACGATGTACAGACTTATACATGACGTTTGCTGTGAATTGTCCCAGGAGTGCTATTTCCTGTTTGTTGTATGTCAGGAGGCGCTTGGGGGCCGGCGAGAGGGGGGGCGAGCCAATTTGCACATAAGTAGTATAATTAAGCAATGAGACTGCTGCTCCTGTGTCGACTTGTAGGCGCAGGGGCTTGCCATTGACCGTAACGTCAATAAAAAGTTTGGATGCTGTGGAAGTGTCTACCTGATTGATATCCATAGGTGCGCCGCTCAACCTGTCTTGGTAAGACCCTGGGCGGCGAGAGCCGGGATTGGCATTGGTGGTGTTGGTGCGGCAGACGGACGCCAGGTGTCCTTCCTTGCCGCAACGTGAGCATTCAGCCCAACGATCCGGACAATTTTCCCTCTCATGTGCTGAATAACAGGCGGGGCAGGAGGGTAGGCGGAGCGGGCTGCGGCGTCGGCGCTGCGGGATCCGCTGCTGCTGCCGAGACTTGGTGCCCCTGCCGGAACGGGCCGGTTCGATGTCCTTCTGAGGAAGCGGTCCCCGGTTGTGGTGTCGGGAGGAGCGCGACTGGGAGCTCTGGATGGCGGC
This sequence comes from Vandiemenella viatica, assembly GCA_031002005.1. Classification (NCBI taxonomy): domain Eukaryota; kingdom Metazoa; phylum Arthropoda; class Insecta; order Orthoptera; family Morabidae; genus Vandiemenella; species Vandiemenella viatica. Next base: position 126,067,580 of record JARYHS010009186.1, read on the forward strand.
GACGTCCTGTGTGTCCTCTACGTCGGTTCGGATTGCGGCCACATCCGCCCAGGACTCCAGGCGGCGATCTGCGGCCGTAGATATTTCGAATTTGTAGGCAAGTTCGATGACCTGCTCCAGGGATGGGTCCTCTAACTTGAGGGCGTCATGCCGGAGTGCGGCATCTGGTGCAGCCTGTATGATGTGATCACGCACCATGTCGTCGGCGTAGGATTCGTGGGAACAACGAGTTTGAAACTTACATTTTCTGCTAAGGCCTTGGAGTTCGGCCGCCCACTGGCGATACGTCTGATCGGGCTTCTTCCGGCATTGATAGAATTCGACGCGGGCCGCGACGACATGGTACCGGCGTCTGTAGTATGCATTCAGTGTCGTACAGATGGTCGTGAAGGTGAGGGTGTCGGGGTCTTGTGGCTGAAGTTTGGTGAGCAAGACATACATCTTCGATTGGTTCCAGGAAAGGAAATATGCACGCTGGTCTTCTTCTTTGGATATGTGATGAATTGCGAAGTGTTGTTTTATGCGCTTCTCGTAGGTCTCCCATTCTTCGACGTCGTCGTTGAATGCTGGGAACGGAGGCGGGGCCGTGGGTTGGCGGAGATTCCTGACTTCCGCAATCAGTTGTCTCTGAGATTCGAAGAACTGATGTAGAAGTCCTTGGAGGAACTGTTGCCATTCCGTAGGTGCTGCTGGCGTAGCCATGATGGTCGAGAGTTCTTATCCCAACCTTGTCGCCACTGAAGTGAACTACACTTAATGGTTCCTTGAGGTTTATTACTATGTACACAAAACACTGGTAAACAATAACAAATGTGGTACAGTTAGCGGATGACCGTCGAGAAATTTAGCCTGGTCCTGATCCGGGGTAGAGAGAGACGGCTTCTACTTCTCGCGAACTTCCGGTGGTCTTCTGTAGTTGAAGCTGGTTCCGCGGTCAGGCCGGAACTGGCGGTGGAGCGGCCGGCTACGCTTATATAGGCGGCCTGGCGCAGGAATTCCGTTGTGTGGTAGTACGGCGACCTCTGTAAGAAATAGTCCCACTTAGCTTCTAGATGATTCTATTTGTTTTCCTGGTTTGTTTTGATGTCTCTGCGCCTGTTTGGAGTCGTATATGTATCCCGGCGTGCAGGCGCGTTGTGTGTGAGGTCTGCCTGGCAGGGGCCTTTACTGGCAGACTGAAACAAAGTTCGGTCGGTGTTGGAATTTTCCGTTTCTTCTTCTGTCTCCTCTAGATCCATAACTTCAGAAATAGTTACATTTTCTTTTACTGGTTGTTGTTGTATTGTACGCAAATGATTTGAGATTGCAATTTAAATGTGAGCAAAGTACACACTGTGCCTAAAGACTGCGGTGATAATTCTTTATTACGGTCTTTTAAGTGAATTTAAATCTATTATCAGACAACATAGGAGCTTATTTCTTCTTCAATCGTTGGTTTACGCCAACGGTTACAATGAAACGATTTATAAGTACTGACAGTTTAATGACTTAATATCACTACACGCTGAGAGTTTAACAAGTATATGAATATAAGGAGGAAGCACAATAAGTAATAAAAAGAGGCAAAAAACCGTAGATAAATTTAAAATTCCTAATTTTATGAAAAGATCCGTAGGTCTACAGATAATTTCGTAGAGTTGGCAGCATTAGTTCAAATAGCGAGTATCAAACCAAACAACGGGGAACGGGGATTCCTTCTCACGCAACCTAGCCTCTTCATGAAGTCCCATTCCTGAAAGAAAATTTTAGTCAATGTTGCCAAATATTTTCGTAATTTTCTTTTCTACTGAACCAGAAAAATATAGTAGATTTAAAAATTAAGATAGTACTTAGTATAAACTCTAAAACAGTCATATTAAACGATAAATTCCTTACAAATTTGAGGTTTAGTAGTTATGGAAAAAAAATGTCCCAGAAAAAAAGTGTTTTTTATGTTTTTTTTTCAAGTTAGAAAAGAAACCGTTTTTTTACAACCACTAACGATTCCTAATTCAAGAATTATCTTGTCAAAATGAGAGCCATACCGGGCTGCGGTGGGAAACGCAACTGTAGAGAGTGAAGACCTCCACGTAATGTTCCGCGATTTTGTAACTGGCGTCGGGTGTCCAGTGAGAGAGTGTTCGTAGGTAAGAATTGTTACAGTATGTGTGGATGACGACGGTGGTGCGTGTTCATGGTAATGTGTTGGTTGTGATGTCGATGAGAGAGGGAAGAGGGTGAAGCCCACTGCCTACCGATTCAAGCATCCTCTTTAGAAAGAGACAAAGGCATACACGGCTTTATTACATTAAGTACATTAAGTCGCGATTGTTTTTGTCTTAGATGGTCGTCCAGCAGACAGCCTAGGTCAGGTGCAGTATCATGAAGGCATTTTACGCCAACCCTGTCAAGGAACGCCAAACTATCATCGAGCTGCTAAGAAACTCATCACAGACCTGTCCATTCGATCCGAACATGATCCAAGCACCGGGATCACGAAATGATGACCTTACCTTACACAATCCAGCCAACCAGAAGAGACCTCCAGTAAAGAAATGGCAAGTCACACTGAGGCAGGAGTAAATGTCGGTAGACAACGCACTCCATGAAATCAGGCCGAAAGCACAGCAGGCAATGGGATACAGGAGGTGCTGTTGCTTGTAACAAGTAGTTATTACGATACCTATAACACATTTTGTTAACAAGTTTCAGTGATAATTCTGAAAGCTTCAGCTGTCATTAGACCTATACATATTATCTTGGTTCTCCGGGTGGAGCCGCGTCGATTTATTAAAACTTAACGTTTCAGCGATAGTGCTGTGGTTTTCATCAGAGGACATGATGAAAGCCACTGCACAATGGCAGAAACATTAGGTTTTAATAAATTGACGCGGCTCCACAACGGAGAAGCAAGTTAATAAGTTCCAGTTGCTATACTTGGTAATCCGATGTTATCATCATCACACCTTTAATTCTATTCCCGATCTACAGACATCCTCCATACCATCCGTAGTTATGTTGCTCCTCCTGTTTATCGGGTTCCATTAAAATTCTGTTT